>CAUYON010098654.1:0-18050 GCA_963573935.1 Arctocebus calabarensis | reverse complement strand
TTTTGGCTAAGATCAAGTATAAATAAGTTGTTAAGGAATTAACTTTAAAGGAGTAGTACCGTGGCTGGGCGTCTGTGGCTCAGCGGGCTAAGGTGCCAGCCACGTACACCTAAGCTGGCGGGTTCGAATCCAGCGTGAGCCGGCCCAACAACAATGACAGCTGCAACCAAAAAATGGCCGAGCATTGTGGTGGGCGCCTGTAGTCCCAGCTACTTGGGAGGCAGAGGCGGGAAACTCGCTTGAGCCCAGGAATTGGAGGTTGCTGAGAGCTGTGATGCCACAGTACTCTATCCAGGGTGACAGCTTGAGGCTCTGTCTCAAAAAATAAATAAAATAAAATAAAATAAAATAAATGAGTAGTACTACAAAATTTAAAGCTATTTATATGTTACTATCTTTTAAAATAAGATTTAAAAATAGCCCTTGGTCACCCTTATAGGTGGGGATTTACTTTCTGCTTGTTTCTTTAGATTTTTTCACTAATTCCCGATAATTGAGGATTAGTTAAAATGAAGCACGTTTCTCTGTAGTTTGTTGACTCATGATTGGTCACCTTCCATACAATGAGGAATGGTCTCTATGGAAAGAGAAATAATTTGAAGCAGTTAAGCCTTCAGACACCAAGCCAGTGCTGGGTAACGCCTTGAGTAAGTGCTGGAAACTACGTATAGCTGGGAATAAACTTACCTGCACCGAGGACTTGTTATACTTTTCTCAAGCAAAACCTCAATTGTCTCAACCATTTTGTAAATGCCTCATAAAAACTACAATTGGCCGGATGCAGTGGCTACGCCTGTAATGCCAACACTTTGGGAGGCAGAGGCAGGAGGATCACTTGAGATGAGTTTTGAGACCAACCTGGGCAACATAGCGAAACCTTGTCTCACATACACAAAAATGAAATAAGAAACAGTGAGTACTGTTTTGAATTTGTTTTGAATCCCTAAAAAATACTGCAGTTGATACTTTTGGTTTCTAAAATGTCTTCAGCTACATTTCCTTGAAAACCTGCTTGGCTTTTTGTAACCTTTGAGTATATCACATCACCCCATTACATTTTTTTATATTTTTATTTTACTGTGTACTTTCATTCTCAAGAGAAATTTCTGGAACTACAGTGGTTCCTTGGTGTACATGGGGAATTGGTTTCAAGGCCTATGCAAATACCAAAATCTGTGACTACACCAGTCTCATACTTGGCCTGTGGAACCCACAGATAAAAAAATTGGCCTCTCCATTCATGCAGGTTTCACACCCATCGAAACTTGGATTTCCCACCAGTGTTTAGTTGAAACATCTACATGTACGTTGAACTGGTACAGTTCAAACTGGTGCTGCTTGAGTCAACTGTAGTCCAAATGTACTTTTTCTTTTTTTTATGGACATAGTCTCACTTTGTTGCCCTCAGTAGAGTGCTGTGGCATCACAGCTCACAGCAACCTCCAGCTCTTGGGCTTAGGCGATTCTCCTGCCTCAGCCTCCCGAGTAGTTGGGACTACAGGTGCCCGCCACAATGCCCGGCTATTTTTTGTTGCAGTTTGGCTGGGGCTGGGTTCAAACCCGCCACCCTCAGCATATGGGGCCAGCACCCTACTCACTTTAACCACAGGCGCCGCCCTAAATGTACTTTTTCTCATCTCATTCTTTCCTTAAATTCCAGAAAACTGGACTCATTCTTTATTCTGAAATTGCCCTTGAAAAGTCTATTAAGATGTAATCGCTATTTTTCAGCTCTAGTTCCTTCAGTTTCTCTGTGGCATCTTGAACTGCTAATTACTGAGCTCTGGAGCCAGATGGTCCTAGGTTTGAATCCAGCCCTCCCTCCCACCCCCAGCTTATTAGTTATATGGGTGTGGGCAAGTACAATCAATTATTCTGGCTTCATTCTCTTTTATATATTGCTCTTAATGTAATAAACTGCTGCTCTCACTACTAATCCGACTCCATGCCATCCTTCTCCTCGTTTTTCTCTTACTCTTTGACCCTGTTCTATCTATCCCTTAAATGACTATTCCTGAAGATTCCTTCCTTGGCCAATTGCTCTTTCCCCCACCCACCCCAGTGAGAGATTTGATGGAACCATTGTTTTGATAGAATGTTCTAATGCCAAACTCCCTGGATGCTGAAATTATTCTCCCCAGCACACTTTTCTCCCTTCTTATAATTTTGGTTTCAATTAACAGTGCATCATTTACTTACAAAAAAAGAAATCCAGGAGTTATACTCAATTTCTTACCTCTCAATAAACTCCTGAAATTTTATCTCCTAAATATTTCCCAAATCTGCCCCTTCTCTGTCCCTATTATGCTACATTAATATAAGCTCTATGCTTCTGATTCCAAGCTTTATGCCCCTCCTTAAGTCTATACTCTCTAGCCAACTATTTATATATAATCCAAATATGAACGTGACATAGTCTTACTTAGTATGTCTATACTACTGTACCTAAACAGGTCCAAGTTACTTAGGATGGCAAGTAGAGCCTTGCAATCTTTCCAACCCTTCCTTATTTCTATCCCATACAAACAATACTGAAGCACTATGCTGGCATAACTTTCATTATTATTTATGCTACAGGGATCTATTTTTCTGGCTTTGTCACTAGACATTTCCTGAGGTAGGGACTTTATAACTTACTTTTGTACCTCAGCCCAACATAGTGCTAGCATATAGCAGACACTCAAGTTTTTACTGAACTAAACTGTAAGACTTTTTTTTATTAAAATAATTATAACGCAATTTAACAAATACTGATCATTTTAGATTTTTCTCTAAACTCCTAGGGAACATGTTAAAACTTTTTTTTTTCTTTCTATTTCTGTTCCACACTATTTATATTTAGCAGACAGCAAATGATTACTGTGAAAATTCTCAAGCCAACAGTTAGGTTTTCAATTTTTATTTTTTGAGGGTCTTGCTCTGTTGCCCTGATTAGAGTGCAGTGGCATCATGAAAGCTCACTGCAACCTCAAACTCCTAGTTTCAAGCGATCCCAGTTTCCTGAGTAGCTGGGACTACAGATGCTGCCACAATGCCTGGCTAATTATTCTATTTTTAGTAGAGATGGTCTTGCTCTTGCTCAGGCTGGTCTTGAACTCCTGCGCTTATGAGGTCCTCCTGACTCGGCCTCTCAGGGCTAGGACTACAGGTCTGAGCCACTGTGGGTGGCCCCAACAGTTAGGTTCAAAGCAACTTCTTTAATCACAAATTTGCAGGTGACTTTTAAGTATGCACAGAGAAAAGCTGAAACACTGACATGTAGACCTGCTTCAATAAGTGATTTGATAGAAATACATTAATATATATAAATATGAAAATATAGTACTGAACAATAATTCTAGTTATTATTACCATGCTAATGAGGAATGAGAGAAACAAGAAAAGCAGGAGAAAAAAACTCTTAATAATGCTGGATACCCTGTGACCAATGTAATTTTTAACTTAGATAGTGGCCTTGTTAAAAAACGAATGAATCAGGCTGGCATGGTAACTCACAGCTGCAATCCCAGCACTCTGCGGCTGAGGTGCAAGGATCCCATGAGCTCAGTTCAAGACCAGCCTGAGCAAGAGTGAGACTCCCATCTCTACTAAAAGGGCACTGTGGCAAGTGCCCGTAGTCCCAGCTCCTCAGGAGGATCATTGAGCCCAGGAGTTTGAGGCTGCTGCAGGCCAGGCTGAGGCCATGGCACTTCAGTCTGGGAAAACAGGATGAGACTCCCTCTTAAAAACAAAACCAAAAAATGAACAAATAACATCCAAATAATACGTAAGAGGGGAGGATGACTAAATAATATACACAGATTTAAAATCTATTTTCAAAAAGATGTACTATAGGTGGACAAAGTATCCAGAAAGATGGAATGGGCCCAACCTAAAAATATTTAAGTACAAGAACAGGGTGGATTTGGGGACTGGAGAAACAGTTAAGTATATATAGAAATGACTTTAAATGCTTTCCCCCAGAAATAATTTATTTAACTATATTCTTTGCCTGGGCCTGGCACAGTTGGATGCCAGCTTAGTTTGGATATAGAGCAAGAAGTGGAAATGACAGTGGCACAACTTTAACAATTTCTTAGAGAATACTGACACTTGGTTCCAGCTCTCAGCACTGGGAGGAAACAAAACATTAACAAAAATTCTATCTGTCTCAAGTTTGTTTTAAAAGGCCATAATTTAAGATTTCATACCAAAATTCCCTCCTAACATTTTTCTCTGATTTCTCAGAGAAATTCCCACATGTTCTACTCCAGTAAACAATTTTTTACTACAAGTAAGGTTAAGGATGTATACAGTGTCAAAAGACTCTCTAAACAAAATCCAAGAACTTGTAGCTTGAAACATATTATTTCTAGAAAACTTAATTTATGTCCAAGAGAAGAAATTCAATTTTTTTATGGTTTCATAATGTGAGGGGGGAGGGGTCGAATCTGAAGCAGAAAATGAAGATGCAAATTTCAGAGCCATCGCATTAGAAAAAATAATCTATTAACCACAAAAAATAAACTAAATTATATTTGTCAGAAGAAATGAAAGATGTATTCAATGAAGTCTGATCAAAGCAAATGCTAACCTAAATGTGAACATACTCTATCATTTTAAGATACAAAACTGTGACAGTTTTATTTCTAATAAGAAAGTCCTATATATACTAAACATACATATTTAATAGTATAAAGAAACCAACACAACATTCAAAACAACTTAAAACCTTAATTAACTTTAATGGTAAAAAAATGAAATTGTCTTCAAATTTGAACATTTTAAAATGGTAAATGCTAGCTGAAAAATAAACAAGCAAAATTAAAAGAACCAAGGTGAGCTTTCAAAGATGGTTTTAGTTCTCAAAAGAATGTGCTTATCTCAACAGCAAGCAGAATATTTTTAATGGCAAGACATAACTTGATTCTTTACTCTAAAACAGCCCAATTTAATAGGAAAATACAATTTCTCTTTTAATAAATATATATTTGTATTTTCAATTCACTTCATTAAAAAAGAAAGTCCCCCATTCTCAGGAGGAAGGGAGAAACCAAGTAAAACAAAAAACCCTAAGATTAGGGACTTTAATTTATCTTTGCATAATGTGTAGCGACAGCTACACCCAGTGGCCAGAGATAAGTAGTGAAGTTTTCTAGCTATACTGCTGCAATAAAAAAGTAAAATTGGAAATAGCAATTTTACAATTTATTTAGGTTTTAGGATAAAGGTTATCTTTCACTACATATTATGTTTTAAGGAAATACTCAAGAATAGTTGGGAACAGAGATTAGTTCAGTTAAAAAAGTAGCTAAAATAAAACTCAAACCAAAGAGAGAATGTACAGATACTTTATTGCTCACCTTTCACACAAAGCACACCTCCAGCCATTATCTTTCACAGCTTGACAATGTTTATGTATACAAAAACCCAGCAAGAAGCATCATGTCATGTAGTTTTCAGTAAAGGAGAATGTAAAACATCAACTTAGCCAGGCTTTTGTTTTCTGCAGCAATAAAAAAGGGCCTCCTGCACTAAGCAAAAATCTGTCTTACTTTGTAGTGCATTTCTTCTATTACAAAAAAGGTCTCCTGCCTAAAGCAAACTAACTTGTATTTGCTGAGCCAGTGGTATTAACTTGTGCATAAAACAAATTTCAGTTTGCTGTTTTATTTTTCTAGCAGATTTCAAGTAAAAATAAGGTTGAAGGAAGAACTTGTTTTGGATGGATGCAGGTCAGTTTTAATTGCTATACTGAACTAAATGCTTATGAACTATAGGTTCACAACTTAGTTTGCTTTTATAATCTGCATGGATTTTGGCCGTGTTCAAGGTTTTCGGAGTTGAGCATATGGTACAGTATTCCATCAACAGAATAAGGCTACTGAATGTGCTATCTGCAGAAGAGCTCATTTAATAGGAACTGACCTAAAATTCTATCATGAAGCAAACGTGGTATAACCTCTCTGAATGAAAGGCCAACCAGGGGCAGAACTGTGCTTGGAAAATAGGCATGAGAATACTTTAAGCCAAACACATACATATGGATTGTTAATATGAGGAAGGCTTCCTAGTAGTAAAACTAAAAAAATCTAGGTGAATCCTCATTTTCAAAACTGCATACTGAAAACATGAGAACTACTTATTCAAGAAATTTCTTTGAAAAAGTATGCATGTTCTGATTGTGGAAGTAGTCTACTGGTCACTTAAAGGCAATTATAATTACCTTTTAAAAATTTTTTCAAAAAAAGGAAAGATGTTGTTTCTTAAACAGTATTACATAAATCCGTTAAAAGAAAAAAAATCAACAGAACTGAATGAAGACCTACATATTCTTATGCCAAGCAGGAATCTGCCTGCCACCTCTGGTCGGTCTAACAGTAATTCAAAATAGAATGCTGGATTCAGGATTTTGAAACTAAGTTTCTATTACTTGAGCTCTAGCAAAATGTAAAGGTCTGTAGCCTCAACTAGTATAATGTCTTCCCTGTCCAAACCCAGAATGATTATACTGATAACCTCCATGCTGGAAGTGCTGCTCAAACTGACCCCCTTGGTGGTAAGTCTGGCTCCCCCTCCCTGCCCAGCCCCCTCCCTGGCCTGCACGACCACCTCGACCTCCACGACCACCCCTCCCTCCACGACCACCACCTCGATCACCATGGTGCCCACCATCTTGGTATCTATTGTCCTGCTGGTAGCCACCACCCTGGTATCCACTTCCTGTATATGAAGATGTCTGGAAGCCACCATAACCTCCACCTTGATAGCCACTGCTGTGGCCACCATGATAGCCACCTGGCTGGAAACCTGAATCTCGATAACCACCATCTTGATAGCCACCTCCTCCTCCACTCCCTCCATCTGTCCAGCCTCCTTGATGTTTATTTCCTCTTCCTCCCCCTCGGCCACCATGGTCATAGCCACCACGTCCACCTCTCCCTCCTCCTTGCTCATGACCTCCTCTTCCTCCATACGAGGAATGTTCATAGCCACCTCTCCCGCCTCCTCGGCCTCCTGCTTGCTGTTGGGGCCCATCTTGCCTTTTTTGCCATGGTGGCATCTCTGGGGGTGGAGGTTCAATTTCATTGGGTCTACCACCTCTGTCAGGCACCCTGCCCATCAACACCTATGGAATATGAAAGATATTTTAAACTATTTTATTTTATGAACTGAAATAAATGTATTTAGAAGAAAATTAAATTTACTCTACTCACCTTATTGATGGCGCAGGCAGTCTTTTCTCTTATAGAGCCACTGCTTGTCCTTAGAATCTTTGACAAGTCTTGTCTTGCAGCCAAAAGATGGGCAACAGTAATAGCGCTTTTAGGAGATAAGACTGAGCGTTTTGGCTGGTAAACCTTGGCTAATTTTTCTGTCTGACTCTGTTGAAAGAAAAGCATTCAAAGACAAATGTCAAGTTTCAAAATGACATATAAACATTCATTATTAGTTAATGATCTCTAAAATATCTGATAATGATATTTACTAGGGTGACAGATTCTAGGAAAAGTTATTAACTCACCATTGCTCCTACCTTGTCAAGAACTACCTTAAAGTACAGCTCTCGTATTTGCTGATACAGCAGGGAGTGGGGTTAGGGGTGACGGCTTCCCTTTGGGGTTGCAAGGCCCAAAAGATAAGGTTCTCCCTGACATTGGTCTTAGATCAAACATATTCATTTTTTCTGTTTAAATAAGAGAATGTAAACCCATTTCAATAATTTTGCTTTTTTTCCCATCTTTGGTTTCTACAAGGTAGTAAATATCTATTGAATGACTGAGACCTTTTACCTGGATTATATGTCTATTATGATTTAAACTGAAATATAATTTAAGTCTTACCAGATTCCTCTTGCCTCAGCTTCCCAAGTAGCTGGACTCTAGGCACCTGCCATGATGCCTGGCTAATTTTTTTTTACAGATGGGTTGCAGGGGGGTCTCCCTCTTGCTCAGGCTGGTCTCAAACTCCTGAGCTCAAGCAATCCACCCACTTTAGCCTCCCAGGGTGCTAGGATTATAGATGTGAGGCACTGCACCTGGCCCTGCAATTCTTTATAAATAAATCATAATATTTGGTCATACTAAATCTAATATTTCTAAATTTGATGAGCAAATTAAATGGTTAGCTTAAAACATAGTAAACAAATAATTTGAAAACAATTCATTATTTCAGTAATTTTAAATTTTATAATAACTGTGTCTCTCACAAATGGGCACATCCAGTAAACACTATGAAGTTCAGTTTTTCTGAAAAATATGAAAACCTTACAAAATATAAAAAGTTAAAAAGTTTGTATTATTACTAAATAGATGAAAGAATTGCCATGCAGCAAGTCACTAAAGAAAACCTCCCACATATGTTTCCTGTGTACTTTTCTTGCTGTCTCCATTTTATCGAACCTGTTTAGATATTAGGGATCTATAAACACTCTGATCTTTTAAATTATTTATGGCATACCTTAGCTCTGTCAGACCAGCCAAAGGACTGTACAGTGACATCCAAGCGTTTTATTAGCAGCTTTCTTCGGACTTCATATTCATTGGCTATGGCTTGGTTAATTGCCTCTATCTTTTCCTGAAGCAAAATTAGAAAAAAAAAAAAAAGATGGTAGAAATTGGATCTATGTCATTCATAATTGAATTCTAGGCAGTTTACACACATCCCTCTCTCACATCACATATTAATAATGAATCAAATGACAGGCAACAAAAAGCAACACTGAAAACTTAATGAAGAATATGTGAAGTATGAGATTCTTATTTAGTATCCCCATAATTCAGTGTGTGAAGCTCAGTCGAATTATGTGTTTGGCTTGAAGGCAATCTTCTTGGCAATTAAGAAATGTGCGTCATACTGAATTTCAGTTTATTTTAATCAGCTGTGTGAAATATTTACAAATTATCAGATTAAGTATTTCTAATATTACACAAAATTACTCTGTATCAACCTTAAGATTCACAAAAATGATTTCAAGGATGTCTATCTAGAAAAGTACATATTAAAAAACATAACTGTAAAAGCGTCAAATGTTAAGCATTGACATAAAAATCATGAAATAGATAATTTATTACAAAGTTTATTCAAGATGGTCACTACTCACCCAGTGGGCCGGCCCCATTGGCTTCTTCAATAAAGGCTTTCCCACATGATTAGGTGGAACTTTTGCTAGTGTTTCCTTTAACTGATACAAAAATATACACAAATGAATAAAAAATCCAAGAGCAAAACATACTCTCCTCATCTTCCCAATTCCCATCATATCTTGCCATCAAAAGAAGATTCCTGACAGAGGCAAAGGTGGAGGATGTTTTGAAATGCAAATGTAGAAGACCCACCAGATAAAGACACTTGCTTGTCCCACTCCTCACATGCCTATGGAAGCATGATTCCTTCATTGTACCTAGAACAGTGCCTGAGCACAGGAGGCACTCCGTGAGCATTTGCTGAATAGATGGATGAACACACAGGAAAATATGGACTATGGAAACACTGCTGTTCCCCTGTAGAGTTCAGCTGTATTTGTGCATTAGGGTGCTGGTCTACCCCATAAGGCAAATGTACCAATTCTGAACAGTCCACCAGATATGCATATAGTGAATAACTCTGCTATAACAAATACCATTTTCTGCTACTCGTTTTTTGTTAAAAGTACTTGTTCCTACTAATTAGATAAAAAAACTTAACTGTTTATAATGTTTGGTATACAATTAACCCTAATTTATTTTCACGTACTAGATTATGTTAGCAGTCAACAAATCTAGTTTGCCAATTGAAACATACGAGACCCAAAGTGACTGGATTTAAAAACAAAATATTAACATCCTTTTCTGTCTAGTCAATGGGGAGGAGAGTGGTAACATTTAATGATAAAGACCCTAGAAGTTATCTGCATCAAAGTTCAATGATAAATTAATTTTTCAAAGACTTAAATCTTAATCTTTTTAATATTATATCTAGCTTACTTCAGTTTATAAACCAAAATGTACAGTTTCCTTTTTGAAAAGAAACATGCTAATATATGCTTTTTAAAAAAAATACTAGAACACTGATTTCTCCTTAAGGTATCTACGCTAAAAACCCAAAACTCAATAGGTAACAATTACTTAGCAATACGCACATTAGGTTCCCATTAAGAGAAATAAACTTAATTGTTTCATTTCAAACAAATGTAGGACTATGCCTTTAATACACTACAATTTGGTACTAAAGGTCTTACTTTTTTTTCAATCCCGCTGAAGAATTGGAACATAGTTATATTGGCTGGAGGTTTGGACATTCCTAGAGCAATACATATGCCTTTCAACTCTTGAAAGACCTCACTACCGCCTCCTTCTTGAGCTTTTTTTGGAGGAGCATTCACACAGAGCATTCTGGCAGCTTCTAGTTCTGAGATGAGGTATGCTGAAGTAAACAAAATAAGATTTCAAAATGAGATACAGCTACAGTTATAAGTCTGGAGTCACAACTCTATAGACCTAATGATATGTAACTTTTAAAGCTGCAAGAATGTATAAATCCCAGAGAGGAAAACCATTTTACCTGCAAATGATATAACGTATAAACTGGTTATATAATTTAGGTATTTGACCAATATTAGTGCTTAAAGGTTAATTTAAAAATAAGCGATTCTTCTTTGAAACCAAAGTGAGGTAGATCACATCTAAAAATTTGGATTCTTGCTTTCCACTAGTAAGGAAGCTCCAGAACAGGGGTTGGCATCTGTTAAAAAATTAGCAAAAGGTGGCAGGTGGCCAATTTTTAGTTGTAATTTATAATGTTCTTTTTTTTTTGTAAATTCACATCTATTGGGCATAGTGCACATTATCTGATTCAAAGGCTCACTTACAACTTTGACTAAATCTGTACAAAAACAAAGTAAAGAAACAGATCATGTGTGTACCCGCTAAAATTTTGATATGTAATAAAAACAGAAAAGAAAAAAATATATTCTTTTTTTTTTTTTTTTTTTTTTTGTAGAGACAGAGTCTCACTTTATCACCCTTGGTAGAGTGCCGTGGTGTCACACTGCTCACAGTAACCTCCAGCTCTTGGGCTCAAGCGATTCTCTTGCCTCAGCCTCCCGAGTAGCTGGGACTACAGGCGCCCGCCACAGCGCCTGGCTATTTTTTTGTTTTGCAGTTCGGCGAGGCCAGGCTTGAACCCGCCACCTTCGGTATATGGGGCCGGTGCCCTACTCGCTGAGCCACAGGAGCCGCCCATATATTCTTTTTTTTAATCTCTCGACACCAATGATACAGTTACTTTACCCTTGTGTCTCCTGATAATTAGGTAGTGGGTGAAACAACATTTTTAAGTAGTCCAAGTTTAACTTACAGAAATGAGAAGTTACTTTCCTACTATCCTCACGTGATGCTCTGCCTGTTCAAAGAAAGCCCTCTTCCCATTATTCCTCTCGAGGCTTCTTTCTTCTTAGTTTCCTTATCCTATTTCCCCCCAAACACAAATTTTCCAAATCACTTATGGACAAAGTCTTTTTGTCAATAGATTCCTTTTTTGCACTGGTTTCAGCAAGGTGTAATGAGGGCTGTAATCTGCTTTAGGTAATTCACTTGAAGGTCTTAATATTCAGTCTCATTCTTTTAACATGCCCAACGACATTTCAATTTTTATAAATGTGAATAGAAACCATTTGAATCTTAAGATTTTAGGTTATGTGACAGAGTCAGATCCTTCTTACAATATAAGGAAAATAGTTTTGGAAAAAGACATTTTTCAAGGTCTTTAAGTCCTATAAAAGTACAAAAAAAAAAAAGGATCACTTGAATATCTCTTTTTCTACACCCAAAGTGTAATGTTGGAAATATAGGGGCTACAATTTTAGCAAATCATTCCTGAATAGCTGCCCAATTCTGTTCTAAAACAAACAAAAAAAAACCCAGCTGAGTTTCTGTGAAGGTCACCCTAAGAGGGTTTGCTATTGTAAAATCTTTCTTTCTTTCTAAGAGCCAGAGTTTCATTTTATTGCCTTTGGTAGAGTGCAGTGGCATCACAGCTCACAGCAACCTCCAACTCCTGGGCTTATGTGATTCTCTTGCCTCAGCCTCCTGAGACTACTGGTGCCCACCACAACACCCGGCTATTTTTTTTGTTGTTGCAGTTTGGCCAGGGCTGGGTTTGAACCTGCTACCCTTGGTATATAGGGCCAGCACCCTACCCACTGAGGCACAGGCACTGCCCGATATTGTAAAATCTTAACATGATCCATATTGCAAATTATTTTTGAGCTGAAACATGAAAACAGTTAAACCTCACTGTTATGACAATAACCACTGCTTTTATGAATAAGGTTTTCCTAGGACACTGCCACACTCGGTCATTTATATATCATTTATAGCAGCTTTCATGCTACAACAGCAGAGCTGAGTAGTCATGACAAAAAACTGCCAACAGAGCCAAAAGTATTTTACTGTCTGGCCTTTTTAGAAAAAATTTGCCAACCCTTGTTCTAGAAAATCGTATATTATATGATTTAATATACTGGTCCTCTGAATCTGGGAAAACACAGTTCAGGTATTTACAAAAGTAGTTCATCGATATAATTACCATGAAAAAACTTTAACTGTAATCGATGTGTTCAAAGCACAAGGAAAGGCACTGGAGATAACAATTGAAAAACAATACTAAAATGATTATCATTACTGACAATCTAATTAGAAATGAAGAATATATGCAAAAAAAAGGAGAAAGATAACAGTTCTTCATCTATTAGGAACTCAGACATCTGACCTAACTTACCTAGGGGAAATAATCTGAGAACCATAAAAGGCCAATGAAACAGCTAAAACAGAATCCTTACTTTGATATGTGAGAGTTTTTCAGCCATTCACTCAAAGACTATTTCTATTTCTCTAACAATTCTAATGAGGTTGGTTTATCGCCCCCCCTAAAATGCAATGTGGTTGCAAGACTAAAATTATTAATGTAAGGAAGCTGGAAGAAGTTAAATATATAGCATCAAGATGAGACAACTGCTACTTGGAAAGATGAGAAATATTAACAGAGAGCAAACAGAAATGAGAACAAGTATGTAAATATTAGGAAGAATATTAGTGGTTAAAAAATGAGGGGAATATTTTAGATGAGTGTTAATAGTAGAAGCAAAGTTAAACAGGAAAGAGTGTGTATGCACATATGAAGACTTAAAAGCACAAGTAACCTTTAGTTGATTTAGTAATGTGGGGAGCAAGTAGTTGTATATTCTTGAAAAGGTTTTGTGTGTGACAGCACATTAAAATACAGCCTCTAATTATGACCTTGAGTCCAAAATAATGTTCACGGAAGTCTGCTTAGGAAACAGAAAAGAGTGAAACCCATTTTATAAAGATTCTACATTAAAGTAGTTTTTATAAGCACTAGTGCTAAAAAGGCCAAACTTTGAGCTCTTTGGAAGAATAAACTATTCGGGATCATTACTAAACTGCCCACCCAGCTGATACCTTTCTGTGTAGATAACATATTCTAAGTGCCATATACAGAGAGTACCAAAAAAATGTATACGCATTTTAAGAAAGGAAAAAATTGGAATAAAATTTTAATACTCAAGTCACATTTTGACTTTTGCAATTAAAAGTGATACAAGATACAATATACAAGATAACATCTGTACTGTTAATACATACTGAGTATCCCTGGGAAGGATAAGCAATGCTCAAAGTTAGAACCGTGAGTACAGTTACTGAGCCAATTATGGAAATCATACAATTTGAAGGATACTGAATGAATATGTAAGAATTGCCTGTGGCAACAGCAATAGCTTGAAAACAATACCTAACCTTATGTGCATACTCCCCTAACAACAACCACTTGACAAAGGGGAAGTTAAGAAAGTGTCCCTAGAATAACTCAGAACTCAAGTATAGTGGCTATGAACAATTTCCTTCAAATGGAAACTGTGCCACTTTTCAGAATCATAGAATCCTAGTGTAGTTGTAAAGACAAACGTTAAAAAAAATCCTTAATTGCATTTGTCATGAGAATGATAATATTCAGTTAATCAAAGTTTAATCCAAATGTGCTTTAGAAATGCTCCAAAAATTCTCAGTTAAGGCTATTGATTGTATTTAGTGGAAAGCTTACAGAAGGCAACAAAATTAGTGAGACTACTAAAAAATCGGTAGTTAGTATATCAAAAACATGGAAGGAAAGAACTTGTCATAAAAATGTATTTCTCAGAATGTAAGTACAGGAACAATCTAAATATTATCCTAAAATATTTATAAACAAAATTTAAAACCCTGAACAATTATCCCGCCATGAATACCAACAAAATACCTTAAATCATTACATTAACCATTAACTGTATCTAATGAATGTTACTCTCATCAATGAAACTAATTTTCTAAAGAAAACTGTCATTATTTCCACACTATCTTCCCAGTGTCTTTTAAAACGTGCATCATGTCTAAAATGCAAAGGTTTAATGATCATACACTTGAATTCTCTGACACTGCCATTGGTCACATTAGGTGGAGCACAGCGGTGTAAGTACTATCAAAGCTGAAATGAGAGTTTCAGTTATAAAAACAACAATGCTATCAGTGCACACACCCATCATCAGCTCCTAAATTCTTTTCTTTAAAATAAAAACTATTTTGAATTAAATCCATAATGAAACAGAGTAAGAACCACCAGCTTATCAGGCATGGAAAACATAAACAGAAAATAACAGCTACATTCTAGTAGTGATGAACTTACTGAGCAAAAGGAGGCAGTTCTTCTGAACGAGAAGGCGCTTGGTCACGTCCCCAGATGTCAATGAAGGATATGGACAGTTCATCTCCCCTAGGAGCCCACTCACCTCAAGCTGGAATTCTTCAGCTTCACTTGGACCTTTTAAGAATTAAAATACTCTAATTTAATCACATTATTTTTCCCATTAGCATAATACTTACTATATATTTATGGAAATTTAAATGGTATGTTCATAACTTGAGTTCCCTTCCCTTCTAATTTATCCTTTTTCAGTGGTGAAAATGTTTTTCCTTAAACAGTGTTCGTTGGGTTATTCTCTTATTTGAAAATCTTTAATGGCTCCCCAATTCCCACCTCCTCTAATTTTTCAGTCTGCCTTTAACAATTATTCATCACTCTTACCCTTGCCAGCACATTCAGTTACAGTCACCTACTTATCACCTCTCCACACGCCACTCCTGCCAGGTAAAGTCTCCTCACAGTTCCAGCACAGTCGGTCTCATCTCCACTTTTGTGCCTTCATTTAAGTTATTCCCTGTGACTGATACACCTCTACTCTCTCCTCTAGCAAATCCTACCCATCCATCAAAGCTCAGGGGATGAAACCCTCCTTACGTATTCTTGCACTTACGATTTCCTCTCCCTGTGGAACACAAAGTAAAGCATTTAATTCCTGTACTAGTCTCCAGTTGTTTCATTTGTGCCTAACGGTCTCAGTTAGACTAGATTTGAAGACAGCGAACATGTCTTATTTGTTCTATATTCCTATAAGATATGAAAAAATAGTTCAGTTCATTGGGTGAGCCAAGGAAAATAAAACAATGCTCTTTCATCATTATTTTGATTGTTCTCTAAAGGAGGAGAAATTGCCTAACAAATTTTGAGAGTCACTCAGCCTGAGTTCAACTCGTTTGTCAAACAGAAAGACTGTATTATCAATGTTTTGCAAACTGTGATCTGTGAACCCTACAGAGTTACGCAGAGCTCCTTTAGAGGCAGCTAGGAAGGATGAAGAGAATTCTGCTAGACATATCTTCTCTCTACTTTAAGAGGAACAGCTACATTTTTTTTAACCTGTTTTATATTTTGGCTTCTATATGTTTCATTTGAAAAAAGGGACTCCAGGTTAAAAAGAGTTATCATCTAATATTGGCGTTTCCAAATGTTTCCACAGTCTCTGGAACATTAGGTCAAGAGGCAAAAGAGCGCAGTGCACTCTTAGGAGCACTGGCTCCTGAACTCGGCTATGGGGGTGACTCTGGTTCCACCTCTTATAGATTGTATGACCTCAGGCAATGTATTTAACCTTGCCTCAAAAGGCTGCCCTGAGGTTTAAATAAGTTAACACATGCAAAGGGCTTAAAATATAGTGTATGCTTAATAAATGTAAACTGCTATCATTACCGTTATACCATATCCTCCTTAATTAGAATTGGATGCAACTAACACATTTACATTAAATATACTAACATGTAAAAGAGTGAGCTCTTCAGAATGGGATTAGGTGAGAGTAAAGGGGATTATGTGTACAGTTTTCCTTAAAGGATGGTTAACTGGTAGGCATTCTTCTTGGTCTCGTGTCATAGATTTACCTACAACAGAAGTGAACCAGCCGGTGAAGTGTCAGGTTGCAAGCTTTTGTCTGTTTTGCAGCGTCTACTGATACTAAAAACAATAACAAAATTGGCAGATATAAAAGAGCTGTCAGCCCGCAAAATCTGAACATGCTGGAACTGGTTGTGATATATCTAAAGTTACATTTTTATGATAAAGAAAGCTTCTTAACAAAGTGTTGTCTGTTTTCCCAACTATAACAGAAGGACATTAGATTTACCAGGGCAAATATGTTTTTGGAATCAGGTAGTCCAAAAGAAAAAGATCCCAATTTCCAGGTCTAGCCATGAATCTAGGACCTTATAATCCATGTTTTAGAAAATGCAGAAAGTTCACATACTCTATATTTGTGGTCTCTCATTTTTCTGTATCTCAGTAATAGGATCTTTTTAGCCTCCACCAATTTTCAATAGTTACATGAGTATATTCTGAATCACCTCATCTCTAAAAAAATGGAAGAAAAAATATTTTGGCTCCTTTACAAAATTTTTCTGCACGTTTCCAAAAAGCTTGACATCGTTTCCAAAAAGCTTGAAATTTCAGCTTTAGGCTCGGCGCCTGTGGCTCAATGGGCTAAGGCGCCAGCCACGTACACCTGAGCTGGCGGGTTCGAATCCAGCCCAGGCCTGCCAAACAACAATGACGGCTGCAACCAAAAAATGGCCGGGCATTGTGGCGGGTGCCTGTAGTCCCACTACTTGGGAGGCAGAGGCAAGAGACTCGCTTAAGCCTAGGAATTGGAGGTTGCTGTGAGCTGTGATGCCACAGCACTCTATCTAGGGTGACAGCTTGAGGCTCTGTCTCAAAAAAAAAAAAAAAAAAGAAATTTCAGCTTTAGTACTATTAATGTTCAGTTGATGATAACCTAATTTTGTTTTTATATTTTGTACCTAAAAGTGAACATTTACTTACTGTTAGTTGCTTGCACATTTTCCTCTAGCTTACAGAGCACTCTTAATTCTGACACCAGCCAAGCGCAGAGTTTGGTAAACTCGGGGGAACTGGCTCCAGCAGAGACAGCCTGAGATAGAGCGCCATCTTCCAACAATGGCCCCTTGTAACTGATGAATAAGAAATTATGCTTCAGAAGAATGTAAAATCACACCCCATACATTACAGGTAAAACATACCTATGAATTATTTATATAATTAATCAATAATTTAATAAAGATTAAGTCATGATCAAATTCTAAATTTGCGAACATAAATAAAATTTAGAATTATATTGAACCATTAAAAAAACAAGCTAAATGGTAGTTACTTTTCAAAGCTTCAAAATACATCTGAATATTTAAGAGAATCACACATACCACTAAATTATGTCAACTTCTATATAACTTCTGAAAACTGTTATTGCAAAGGTTTCTTAGTGTAACTGAACTGAGTATTAAAACCAGATTAACAAGCGATAGCTAATTATAACTTACTATTTCAGAAGTAAAACTTAGGTTATCTTGTCTAGAATTTTTTTCCTGAAATCAATTGGGTTAGGTTTTTAATGACTTCCTTTAAAATCAAAAATTTTCCAATTAACCACTTATTTCTTTTTTCTTTTTTTTTTTTAAGACAGAGCCTCAAGCTGTCACCCTGGATAGAGTGCCGTGGCATCCACAGCTCACAGCAACCTCCAATTCCTGGGCTCAGGCGAGTCTCCTGCCTCCACCTCCTAAGTAGCTGGGACTACAGGCGCCCGTCATAGCCCGGCCATTTTTAGGTTGCAGCCGTCATTGTTTTGCGGGCCG
>CAUYON010098651.1:0-10438 GCA_963573935.1 Arctocebus calabarensis | reverse complement strand
AGCTGGCGGGTTCGAATCCAGCCTGGGCCCACCAAACAACATTGACGGCTGCAACCAAAAAATGGCCGGGCGTTGTGGCGGGCGCCTGTAGTCCCAGCTACTTGGGAGGCGGAGGCAGGAGACTCGCTTGAGCCCAGGAATTGGAGATTGCTGTGAGTTGTGATGCCACAGCACTCTATCCAGGGTGACAGCTTGAGGCTCTGTCTCAAAAAAAAACACAAAAAAACGTTAGCAGGAATTGAGAGTTGTTGCCAACCCTCAGCTCCCTTCCAGGATTCATATCTCACTGTTCTTTCAACTCAATATCACATGAAAAGGAATTTTAATCAGGGGCATGAAACTGGATCAGTATCTTTTTGGTCTATGAATGACTTAACACAAGTAAGAACTAATACTTACTCTCAAGTTTTTATCACATCCCTAGTTTTTTTGTTTGTTTGTTTGTTTTGTTTTGTTTTTTGAGACAGAGTCTTACTTTGTTGCCCGCGGTAGAGTGCTGTGGCATCATAGCTCATAGCGACCTGAAACTCTTGGACTCAAGTGTTTCTCTTCCCTCAGCCTCCTGAGTAGCTGGGACTACAGGTGCCCGCCACAACAACTGGCTATTTTTAGAGACAAGGTCTCGCTCTGGCTCAGGCTGGTCTTGAAACTGTGAGCTCAGGTAATCCACTCACCTCAGCCTCCCAGAGTGCTAGAATTATAAGTGTGAGCCACCAAGCCTGGCCCCTGTCCCTAGGTTTTCTTATATTATTTACCCAATCCTCTCAATAATCCTGTGAGGTAATAATTATTAGCCCATTTGACAGGTAATGACTCTGAGATTCAGACACTGACTTATTTAAGGATATATATAGGTAGAAAAATGTAGTGGCTCTGGGATTCAAATCCAGTTGGCTTAATTCCAAACTCTATAACTGTATAGAATCCATCCTGTTCCCTTTCAGGATGGCTTCCTGCAACTTTCCCACTTCTACAGAGGGGACAGATGTGTGCCAGTGATTATTCTCCTTGTAAACCCCCACCTACACCAAAATGAATAAAAAGATGATTTTTTGACATAATATAAAATAACAGTTCCAAGGGAATATGCAAGATTAGTAAAGAGGCTTAAACATATTTAAACTTATTCCTTAATACAGGAATATATTTTTCTTTTTGTAAGAAGAGTACATTTTATTTCTTATAAAGTCAGAAGGGGAAGACTAAGGATGACTGATACTATTGCTGTTTATAATGACAAAGGCAATAAACAGGCTTCACAGTTCATTAGGAGGAACACTAGACTGAGAATCTAAGCATGTGGATTTCCATCTCTGCAGTCAGTACTTCTTTGACTTTGGACAAGTCGTTTGTCCTCTCCAAAACTCAGATTCCTTGCCTTCAAGATCTAGACAGTGTCTTCATGAGACATTTTCTAAGAGAATTACATATGTGTATGTATCAATGCTTTGAAAACTAAAATACTACATCAATGTAAGTTAGTAAGCTTATTTGAAAAATGTAGAGTACATGAATAATAAATGCTTAGATGTTGACATTTAAAATATTTTAATAAAATCAAATACCAAACTGTACTCCTTGCTTTCTTCATATATATGTATACACACTCACACACACATATACACATTATATATTCCCTACACATTTACCATATATACAATATGTGTGTGATTTTCCATATATGTTATATATATAATGCAGCAAAATCAGTTACAAAATAGGTCTTGCTTATAGTCTATATAGATCTCTTTCCAAGACTTTTAAGGAATATATGTACAGATATTACTTAGTTTGCATTTTTCTAAAAGTTCATTTCACTAACAGTACTGAAATATTTCATCTTTCTTTTGTCTTCTAGGAAAGTGCTGTGAATGATGTTATCTGCACACGGACATATGAGAGAGTCCCAGAAAACATAGCCTCAAACCCTTAAGCTTTCTCAGGCTATGATCCAAACGACTGAGGTTGTTTAAATAAAACTGCAAAGTAAAATATTATGACTTGTTCATATGCTTTGCATGGGCATCGACAAGTTTGTTTGCTTTGTTAAATATGCCTAAATTATATAAAACCTTTGCACTGGCAGCTATAAGAAACAGGATGGCCTGCCAAAGCAGGGCTGGGGTAATATATTTAAACAGGCATTTCATTATGCATTTTATGTCTATCCTCTAAATTCAACATGATCAGTATGACATTGGGAAAAGAATATTAATTGTTTGATAAACTAGTTAGGACACATAGCTTACCTTATAGATTACAACCTCAACTGTATGTGAAAGGATAAGAAACGTGTTTAGAACCAACGGCAATAGCTGACACTGTAATATAATATCTAACCATTATTATAGACAACCTCATAACCACTACCGTTATCACTAAAAGCCACCTCAGAGGAGAATATTCTGTTTCATTAGCACCAAATGTCATGCAGTATTAGCCCTGGGAGGGATTGTAGAAAGGGTGTGGACTTGGCCACGTTATTTTGTGAATGGAAGAGCAGGCTCATGTCAGTTAACTGTACACTTTGCTATCACCCAAATGGTTTCAGAAAGAACTGGAACCAAATCTGCATTTCCCAGTTATTAATATTAACCTCACAACCATAACAAAGTGAATTTAGATTGAAGCTGTTAGGTAGAAAGAGTTTCACAGTGTACAGTTATGAACCAAGTGAAATACTACTTCAAACTAATGAATAAATAAACTTTGTTTGTCTTAAAACAGGTGTCAAGATGCTATAGCATAGTTCAGATGAGGGTATAGAGTTTGGCCATTTGAAACTTGTGGCCTGTGGTTGCTTATTTGTCTAAATTGATATACAGGGGATCGTAGTATTCTGGTAGAAGTGAAAAAAATGCTTGTTTATTTTTACTGAACAGATAAAGAAGACAATGAAAGGCATAGAAACTTCTGGGCTTCCTGAACTGGACAGAGAGAGGATTCCAGGCAGAAGCTGAAGGAGCACATTTCTCGGAGACCCCATGTGAGACCGTGAATGTGAGCACCTTGGCTGCAGGCCTAGTAACAGTTTGCTGTAGATTTAGGAGACAAACAATCTGCCCATCAGGATGGAGCCCAGCACTGCTCTGTCACCTCCAGGCTGGGTGGCTAAGGAGCTTTGGCCAACAGTGCTCTTGGCGTTGTAATTGGGGTGTCTTGCCTGCTATGGTGATGGAGACACTCCCATAGGCAGTAGGAGCCAGTGCAAGAAGTCTTGTGATAAGAGATACCAGAAGGACACAGGAGGGACATCTCTGGTGACTCTCAAGAAGCCCTGGTAGGCAGGGTCAGGGAGCAGGGGGACTTTGAAAGGGCTTGTGTTCTGCATGACCAAGTGTGAACAAGAACATGATGCTTGGATATTGAATTAATACAATTCTATTTGTCAACAATCTAGTGAAGTCTAGGGACCTCTGAGTGCTCAGAACAACAACAAATCTAGAAAAGTACAACAGCAACCAAAGATTTTTCAGGAGTGATATGCAACATGCCTATCTTCTTACCCACTTCCTTTACCTAGCTGAGAATCATTAAAGCAAAAAGTCATTCACTGCAGTTGAGAGAAGCACATGTTTCTCAGGATGACTGGGAAACCATCAAGGTAAACCAAATCAAAGAGCATACATTTCTGCTCCAAAGTTATATTGTGATTCAGGCATTGCCTAAGAGCCAAACATGGAAGAACTAGGTCATGTTTGCTGCCCTTGATCAATTCAGTAAAGAAATGGTACATTGGAAAGGTATTACGTGGGCAAACTAATTTCTGGGAATTTATAAACAACAGGTTATAAAATAGATGTTTCTATCTGGAGAGAAAGATCTAAAACCCCTTTCTTGGTGAATAATTGCCTTGCCTGGGATTGGAGATAGCTAGCAACAGTATGGCAGACACATCAACAGAGAGGGCACCAGTCTGGGTGGGAAAATCTTGGAGGGACTCTTAACATTCCTTTTCATAACACCTGTCCTAGAGAGTCTATCCTTCTAATTTGCAACCTTGGTGCTGCTTGTACAATCAGGTCAAGTCAATAATCATTAATCAAAATAATTAACATACATGGAGTTATTCCTAGTGAGGTATAAACTTTCCTTAAGCCAGAAAAAAATTGTTGTTTTTTTTTTTAAATTACATTCTTTGATTCAGATTTGGCCAAACTATACTATAATAGTCATTAGAAAAGTACTCCTGATGGAGGATATTTAGGTTTATTTAAACAGTAGAGTTAATATTGAATATTCCCTATCTGGTAAATACATTTGGGAAAATAATATTTTATTTGAGTAATTTGGTTGATAATAACCTGAGACAGAAAATGTAATAACAGATTCTTGATTACTTATTACATGCCAGACAGACACTATGTTTAAACTTCCTATGCATAAGCTCATCTTCTTTGTGAAATATTTATAGAAGTATAAAGACTCAGAGAAGTTAAATATTTAGCTTAAATTTCCTCAGCTGATCAGTGGCATGGCCAGAATTCAAAACTAAGTCTCTGTGTCCCCAAAGTCTATGTTTGTCAGCCATGATGCCAGAATGCATCCCCAGAAATTGAGATTATGAGTTTCTTTTGAAGTCTTTCTATGTAATAATAAATATGATAAATAAATGCATAGTTAAAACTATTAACTTAAATGTGTAAAGAAATCCACCCTACCTAAACTCTAATCTAATAAGAAAGATTACCTTTTGGAGATGGAAGCAAAAACAACCAGACCTTGACCTGTGTGATGGTAGCACCTCCCATCTCTAGGTACCAAGTGCTACCATGGTACCCAGTCTACAAATAACTATCCCAGAGCTTTTAAAGAACATTGCCACTCCCCTCACTCACTTTTTTCTTGTCCTCTAGTGAAAGGAGTGTCTTCTGGGCCTAGTGTATGATAAACTCTTTCAAAAATCCCAATTTCTTTAAAACTTCAGACTTTAAATTTTTTTATTTTTAATTATTATGGGTACATAACAGTTGTATATATTTATGGGGTGAATGTTATGTTTTGATTTAGGCATACAATGGATAATAACCAAACCAGGGTATTGAGGTATCTATCACCTCAAGCATTTTTCATTTCTTTGGATTAAGGACATTCCAATTCCACCTTTTTAGTTATCTTAAAGTATACCATAACTTGTTATTGACTATAGTCGCTTTAATGTGTTATCACATTTCATTCTACCCATCTAACTACATTTTTTTGCACCCATTAACCATCCTCACTTTATCCTCTGCATTAGGCCAAAACATTCTAGCACCTCAATGTCCTTAAATATTGGTCCACTATTGAACACAAGTTTCAGTCAACTCATCAAGAAAATCATAAGAAGCCAGGTGTAGTGGCTCATGCTTATAACCCTAGCACTCTGGGAGGCTGAGCCAGGTGGATTGCTTGAGCTCAGGAGTTCAAGACAAACCTGAGCAAAAGCAGGACTTCATCTCTAGTAAAAAACAACAACAAAAATAGAAGAAAGAAGAAAAGAAAAAAAAAGAAAAAAAATTAGCCATATGTGGTGGTGGGCACCTGTAATCCCAGCTACTCAGGAGGCTAAGGCAAGAGGAAAGCTTAAGCCCATGATGAATATCCCAATCTTGGGCTTGGGGTTGCTGTGCACTATGATGCCATGACAGTCTATTAGGGTGACAGAGACTCTGTCACACACAAAAAAGAAAATCATTATTGTAAAATTTTATCTGCACAAGTAAAACTAAGTTAAAACAAGAATCTCTGGTAAATTAACTCATATGAATGAAAGTGGACTGATCAAGTACTATAGCTCCTTCCTCTTGGTTGAATATCCTGAGAATCCATTCCAATGTATGTTACACAGATTCTGTCAATATAAATTAGCATCTTTAAATTCTTTTATAAAATAAGCAATTTCCACTACGTGACCTCATTCTTGTCCTCTTGGAACATGCTGAGGACTTAGCCAATACTGGGTCTAGTGGGAACCAAGTTTGTTTGTAGTGGGTCCTAAGAAGAAAGGCGCCCTCTTACAAGGCAATGTCCAGATAAGGCCTTTAGGTGAAGAAAGGTTAGTATTTTCAGAAACTGCAAGACAAATTTCTTCCAAAGGCAAGAGAGGTTTAGAGTGATCCTGGAGTTCAGTTGAGACTATAACTCTACCAAACAAATTTTATATCTCTAAGTCAACCTTGCAGTTATTAGAAGCATGTCATTACTAAACTATGCCAAAACAATGACCCAATTCTATAAGTTCACTCTGAAACTAAACACAAGACAGAATCAATAAAACTAATCCCCTCAAAGTGGCTAATTTACATATAAAGCACCAGCAATTTCCCCTTCTGGCCAAGATGGAGTAGCAGGAACCAGATTTACCCTTCCACCTGAAACAACAAAAAAAAGGACAAATTGTATGAAAATAATTGTTTTCAATACAGGACATCAGGCAAAAAGAACGGTGATGCCTGAGAGAAGTGAAATAAATGAGATGAACCAATCATTTCCCCAGCCTCTTTGCATATCTTTAGGAATACCAACACCAACTGGGCAGCATGCTCTGGCCCCACAAGTCTGAGTCTCAGCTTCAAGACCCCTCCTCTAAGCATGAGCATTCTAATACTCTACCCCGTCCCTTATGCTCTGGCAGCCGCAGGGGTAATAGTTAAGTCCTGCTGTTATACTCACTGTGTTATATCCATGTAACTTTTTTAGTTATCCAGTATAAGTTTCAAAAATTCCTCTTATCAAAATCTTTTTGATGTGTGGTTGCTGCTTTTCTGACCAGTATAGAATGTCTACTGTGTGTTAAGCAAGGTACTACATCAATTATACTTGTAACAAATTTTGATAGAACCCAATCTGGTAGATATGTAATTATGGAACCTAAGCCTTACAGAAGTTAAGTAATTTTCCCCAAGTTTATGGATATGCTCATCGTACTTCCAAGATCCATTTATATGACACTGTAAAGTTTTTTTTTTTTTTCACTAAGTAATGCTGTAGTTGGACAAAGGGCTTTGAAAGAAAATTAAGTCTTTTGGAATTACTTCGAGGATTATGGCTACCCCAGGATTATTTCTATTTATGTGTCACTTTAAATAATTTTATTTGAATAAGTTTATAACTAGAAAGCAACTCTTCTTATAAAAATGCATTTGAAAGTCAAGCACTAATAAAAATTTCCTCCATGACTGAGTGATTTACTATTATATATTTTCATAATTTATAAATAGCCATCTATAAAAACTAATATCCTCATTACCTACTTCTGGAAGATATTGAAGGCTGAGGAAAGGATAGAAAAATAATTAGACTTCAAGAATTCTATAAATATTATTTCAATGCCTATAAACAAGTATTGGCATTTACTATTTGATGGAGTTTTGGTAATGGTGTCTTGTGCTTGACAATCTTTACTTTATCTGTTCTCTTAAGAAAAGTCTAAAATGTGTTTCAAGGCTCTGCACCTGTATATCAGTGGATAGGGCACCGGCCACATACATCAGGGCTGGCCGATTCCAAACCCAGCTCGGGCCTGCTAAACAACAATGACGATTGCAACAAAAAATAGCTGGGCATTGTGGTGGGTGCCTGTAGTCCCAGCTACTTGAGAGGCTGAGGCAAGGGAATTGCTTAAGCCCAAGAGTTTGAGGTTGCTATGCGCCGTGATGCCACGACACTCCTTGGAGAGTGATATTGTGAGACTCTGTCTCCAAAATAAATAAATAAATAAATAAAATGTGTTTCAAAATAATGAAGTCTTGGTAAGCTATTACTTTCAAACACTTAGCTAACTTAGAATAACTCACACTTGCATAATTTTGAATCTAGATTCTTCCTACTTTCTTCCGTTGTAATACTGACCTTCATTTCCTAGAGCATTACTGACCTAGGATTATCAACTCCTATACAAACATAGAAGTGTAGAAAGTTGGCATGTTGTGGCCCAGAAGGGTGTGAACATTTCTTCTTAAATCTCTATTCTGGTACCTACTTCCATTACAACTACTCCAGGACTAACAAAGGGCAAAATCTCTGCTCTCCCCTACCTCCCCAAATTGGACCTCAAGACATTTTTGTAAAGAGCAGTGTTATTAAAATAGAAGGTGTACATCATCAAAATGAGCTTGTATTAATGCTACACTGCATGTAAAGATGAGATAAAAAGGAATTTGGGGACTTGGTTCTACCCACAATGTAGTCAGAAGGAATGGATATAGTTTTATGCCATAAATGGATAGAATACTGAACAAAATATATGAAGCAACTGTTTTCAGATACTGGAGAACAGACCACAATGTCTCAAGAAAGGGGAACATTTGAGGTGCACTCCCATCATTGTCCTAACTTCCTGCCTGGGGCACAATGGCTTCACTGAGTTGAGGGAGAAATACTAAAAGGTAGAGGCTTGGAGACAGCTGGAAGATGTGGGGTAGAACTCTGGAGAGGAGGAAATCTACAGAAATAAAAAAAGAACTCTAGAAATCTATATTAAGGGTCCCCTTTATTCTTGGTAAAATCCTTAGCTGTGTGTTCATAGAGTGAAACTTCAGTGAACCCAGGGAAAGAATGACCAAAAGCATGTCAACTGTATGGTTCCTGGAGCTCTTACAAGAAAGAGAGTTGTTTCATCTGTGGCCAGTCAGAGTGGAGAGCCTCCATACTCAACTGAGAACAAGGAAGACTCCAGAAGGGTCTTGTCTTGGGTTTAGGGCTAAACTACTCCTAGAGTAAAGACCACACTAGAACCACCTTAACAATGCTTAAAAATAAGCCTTGACAAGAGTAAGCTGATCTCCAAGTAACATAAATTCCTGTAAGAATAAAAACCAATATTCTTTAAAGGAAGACAACTAAATCCAAGCACGTAGTAATATTACACTTACCATTTCCCTGAATCTAATCAGAAACTAGTATACCTGACAAGAAGCAGGAAAATAAAATCTTTAGTCAGGAATAAAATCTGTCTATAGAAACAGGCCCAGAAAGGACAGAGATAACATTAGCAGGCACAATTTTTAAAACATATAAATGTGCCCAAATGCTCAAAAATTTAATGAACCCGAGCATAATAAAGAGATAAAGGGAAGATAAAACTTCTAGAAATAAAAAATACAATATCTGAAATAAACATTGCTGGATAGAATTAAGAACAAATTAGAGGCTCGGCGCCTGTGGCTCAGCGGGCTAAGGCGCCAGCCACGTACACCTGAGCTGGCAACCAGCCACGTACAGCCTGGGCCCGCCAACCAACAATGACAGCGATTACTCTCACTTAGCACTCCTTTGCCCATCCTCAACTCTCTGGTAATGAAGCTAGCCCTGCCAGGACATGGTTATGCCCAGCATCCTGTCCTTGGTGGGGTCGTCAGGCTTAGCTTTACACAGCCTTCCTCCTCTGCCTCCATGGAGGCTGAGCAGCCTCTCTTTAAACACACATCTCTTCTTGGGCCTTATCTATTCTGCCCAGGTTGTGATGGCTGCAGACGGCCCTGTCCTATTGGGCTTCTTTCTTTCCATACTTATTCCTAAAGGTCTTTTGTGCTACCCTAAGACTTTCTCAAGGTTTTATCAGGAATACCTTCCACCCTACTTTATGACTTGGTACTCCCAGACAGCTATTCTGACCTTACGTGAGCCTCACCTGGTTGCTCCTTCTACAGGAGAACCCCTTCCCACAGAAGGCCGGCTTATGAACAGCTGTATCCAAGCCAGGAGGAAGTGCCAGGCTGATCCCACATGCAATGCAGCCTACCACCACCTGGATTCCTGCACCTCTAGTATAAGCACCCCATTGCCCTCAGAGGAGCCTTCAGTCCCTGCAGACTGCCTAGAGGCAGCACAGCAACTCAGGAACAGCTCTCTGAAAGACTGCACATGCCACCGTCGCATGAAGAACCAAGCTACCTGCCTGAATATCTATTGGACCGTTCACCGTGCCCGCAGCCTTGGTGAGGCCAGAGTGAACTAAGCTAGGGAAGATGGCTCTTGGGGATTATTTTGTAATCCTGCAGGATGTAGGCCACATGGGGATAATAATGAACCATCTGACATCAATGAGAGGTGGAGGGAGGAGTTGACAGTATCCTTTCGGGCCCCCAAACCACTGCTCTCTCTTCTCTCTACTTCTCCCTTTGTTACCTGGCAGCAGGTAGCTTTCACTTGGCAGAGCTCTGAACCAGGCAGAGGCCCAATCTGTGGAGCTCCTGGAATATAAAGGTTTGGAGAAGAGGTGGGGAAAAGAGTCTTAACCCATAAACAGGCTCCAAAGTCCATGTAATCCACAAGTTCAGAGAGACTGGGAGGTAGCATCTTGGTCCAGTTTTTTTTTTTTTTTTTGAGACAGAGCCTCAAGCTGTCACCCTGGATAGAGTGCCATGGCATCACAGCTCATAGCAACCTCCAATTCCTGGGCTCAAGCGAGTCTCTTGCCTCTGCTTCCCAAGTAGCTGGGGACTACAGGCGCCCG
>CAUYON010098647.1:0-33386 GCA_963573935.1 Arctocebus calabarensis | reverse complement strand
GCCTGTAGTCCCAGCTACTTGGGAGGCGGAGGCAAGAGACTCGCTTGAGCCCAGGAATTGGAGGTTGCTATGAGCTGTGATGCCATGGCACTCTATCCAGGGTGACAGCTTGAGGCTCTGTCTCAAAAAAAAAAAAAAAATATTGTGCATTCATTTATATTGAAGAGTTTTTACCATCTGAAATACTCCTTGTTCATCCCAGGTCTCAATAACCTCTACAGTCTTCATTCTCTGTTCTAACTCTGGGTTTTCTGAGTATTGTTAGAACAATCACGTAACTGTGCTAATAAGGCTCCCTACACATCCATGTTCCCTAACTTCTGGAACTCTCTGTTAAATAGCACATGCATGTTTTATTCATCTGCTGCTGGTACCAAAAAAATTATAAGGTACTTTTTCCCCACATTTTTTCACTAACCACATACCCCATACACATCCCTCATTGTCACATTGTAAGCACGTGTGTCACATCCTACTTTCCCAAGAAATTCTGTATCTAATGTGAAATATCTACACAGCTTTATAGAATTCTCTTTTTTCTTGTTAATTCCAAAATATTAAGGAGTACAAATTTTTGGTTACATGGACCATTGTGTAATACTTGGGTCATGGGTATAGGTGTGTCCAATCATCCAAATCATATTCTTGATACCCTTTAGTAGGTTCTCCCCCTCTCTTCCTCCCCTCCTCTCTGCCTGATTTCCACTCAGTTTCTCTTTCCTCTATGCACATGTGTGCTCATCAGTTAGTTCCTCTTTGATAGTAAATACATGTGGTGTTTGTTTTTTGATTCTTCCAATACTCCACTTAAGAGACCGGTCTGCAGTTCCATCCAGATTGTTGCAAAAGGCATTACTTTACCCTCTTTATGTCTAACTAATACTCCCTGATATACATAGGCCACATCTTAGTAATCCACTCATGAACTGATGGACACTTGGGTTGATTCCACATAAATGTGCAGCAACAAACTTCAAGTGACAAAAACACTTGTTTTCTTTGGGTAATTACCAAGAAGAGGGATTGCTGAACTGAATGGCGATTCTTTGAGGACTCTCCATACTGTTTGGAAACAGTTGCTCTAAAAAAGACATGTTGAACTCTTAACTTACAGTACCTCAGAATGCGATCTTATTTGGAAATAATTCTTTTACAGAGGCAATCAGGCAAAATGAGATCAGTACAGTGGGTCCTAATCGAATATGATTGTGTTCTTACAAAACAGAGAAATTGGACCACAGAGTCAGGCACTCATGTAGACAAGAAGATGTAAAGACACGTGGGAAGGAGACAGTAGCATGACGAGAGCGAAGCGTCTGTGCGTACAAGCTGAGAAATGCCATGGATTGCCGGGAGACACCAGAAGCTGGAAGAGGCGAGGAAGAATTCTTTCTTGGAGTTGTTCAGAGAGAGTATGACAACTCTCTCCTGGGAAACTTAATTTTGGACTTGAAGCTTCCAGGTCTGCAAAATAATAAACTTCTGCTGTGTAAGTCACTCAGTATTTGCTACTCTGTTACAGCAGGGCTAGGACATTAATATCCTCTGCGGCAGTCTACATGGGGAACCAGATGCTTTATGACTCTCTCCTCTTTTCTTTCCCAAATTTGTAACAACATCCCAGTTCCCTGTCTAATTCTCAGCTATGCTTTTTATTTTTCTCCTATTTCCTCATGATATGTTGTCTCCCTTTATTTTTCCTGAACTTCTCACCCTTAAATTCATTGCTTTCTAAAATATTACACTTATTTAACGATTGCAACAAATTATTTCATACTCAAGTATATTTGAGACACAAATGATCATATCCCCTTTTCTATCTGTAAAATATTTCTTTTTGTTTGTTTCTCTGCCACCATTTGCATTTTATCTTTCTTCTCTGATTATAGTTTTATTTGTTATCTATTCTAAACTATGGGTCAGCATATTTTCTTAAAGGAAGAGATTGTATATGTTTTAGGCTTTGCAAGGTTTCCTGTATTGAAACCAACTTTTCAACCCTGCTATTGTAATGCAAAAGCAGCCATAGAAATACACAAATGAAAGGAGTCAGTAAAAGCTTTTTTACAAAAACAGCTGGCCAGCTGCCTATAGCTTACCAAATTCTGTTTAAATTTATAAATTTCTTCAATGTACAAGTTAGTTTTTGGTCCTTTGTGTAGCAATTCTAGCATTTGTCTTCATACTGCATATGATCAGTAAGTGTATCTTGGATAAAACTTAATTTTAATATTCATATATACTTTCCTTCCCCTGCATTTTAGCATCTAAAAGCTTAAGTATAAATTGCAGAGGCTGAGTGTGCAGTGGCTCACACCTGGAACCCAGCACTATGGGAGGCCAAGGCAGGAAGATGTTTGGAGCTCAGGAGTTTGAAACAAGATGAGTAAGAAAGAAACCGCATCTCTACTAAAAATAGAAAAATTAGGTGGGCATCTTGGCAGGCACATGTAATCGAACCTACTGGGAAGGCTGAGGTAGGAGGATCACTTAGGCCCAGAAGGTTGAGATTGCTGTGAGCTAGGTTGATGCCACTGCACTCTAGCTGAGGCAACAGTGTGAGACTCTATTTCAAAAAAAAAAAAAGGAAAAAAAAGTAACTAAGTTGAATAAAAAACAATTAAAACCAACTAAGTTAATTTAACACGAACAAATGACTAAAGGGTAAATAAATAATAAGGGTCACGCTCTCTTTAAAATATGCTATTTTATAATAGAAGAGCTTTTAGTATAGTTAAAACATAGGAAAAGTTTCTTAAAATATGAAAAATACAAGATAGCATTAGCTGACATACAAGTGCTATAACTGTTCTAAGGAGAAAGAATATTGCTGATAAAGATAATTCTCAAGGAAATTATTACAGAGTAGGTCGTGAATCAACCATCTACCATTTTATATTTATACTTTTTATTGTTGCATAATAAGCCATCCAAAATTTAAGGCTTAGAAGTTGTGCTTATGATTCTGAGGGGGTACTGGGCATTTCCTCTGATGGCTTTACCTAACTCACAGAGGAGGCTGATTTCTGATGGAGGACTGGTTAACCAGTTAGGACCAAGAAATTGGTGTTGGTTGTTTTCTGGGACACATTGCTTCCCCTCCACATGATCCTCATATTCTAATAGGAACTCAGCATGCTGGTCACAGGATTCCAAGAGGGCAATGATGGAAACTACAGACAGGGTCATTATGTGCACAGGCTTCAGCATTCACAAAAGATCACTTCTGCCCCATTTTGACTGTTGAAGGCAATTCACAGGCCAGCTCTAGTTTCAGAATGTATAAAATACACTGCATCTTTTGGAGGAAGAAGAGTCAAGGTCATATTGCAAAGTAGTATATGTGCAGGGAAGTGTGATTCATTGAAGCCATTGTCATGAATTCCTCAACAGGAACCTGAGAGAGGGAAATTTGACTGTCATTTGGAGGTTGCATGGAGGAGAAGTGGGAGAAAAGTCAGGGAAATCAGATGAAGATGAAAAGATAGAAGTTGGCAAATGCCAAGCTAAACACTTCAAATTTGTCTTTTAGTAGTAAGAAGTCAGCAGATATTTTTGAGCAGAGACAACTCCCTCCCACTCAAATAATTCACATTCTGGAAAAAAAAAAAACAGTTATAAATAATTCCAGTGTGGTAATATTGCTTTTATTTTAATGCAGATGAGTGTGGGGGGGACAAACTGGTGATGTCTGATTTCACAAAGAAGGAAATCTTAAATCATAGCGAATAATCCAGGCTTTCTAATTGAGAGAATATTTTGATGATAATTCAGGGTCATACAAAGATATTGATACTGTCTTTAAAATTAATCAAAATGAAACCTTTTCATCTATCTGCGAAGATTTCATTCATCACAGACCACAGGAGCTTCTATACAGCATTTGGGAAAAGGAGAAATAATGAACATCGCCACTTTCGAGATCTTCCTCTTGTGAGATTTTCAGATATTCTTTGTCTGCCCTGCTTTCTGTTTGACTCTTCATCTAGAAACAATCTTTTCCTTCACTTCACTTTCATTTGTAGACGACAATTCGCGGGATATGTTTAATTCAAACTGATGCAGTAATTAGAAAACTCATAGGCAATAGCTTTGTTCTATGTGACTCATAAATAAGAGACTGTATCATTAGAAGAAGAATATAGCGTAAGAGGAAGACTTCCCGCCTGAAGTAATATCCTCAACACATTGGCAATCAACACTTTGACTCACTCTCCTTAAAGTCTAAGTTGTTTCACACAATTGAAAGCAATTTGTTCAATTAAATTCACTACTATGGAGAAATTCCAAAGTGGGTATAGTTTAGTGGCTGCTGTTACAAACAAAACAAAAACAGAAGCCCTGCCAATTCATAGTGCATGTAGTTGTAGTGTCTTAATATCAGAAGGAGCTTGATAGTGGTTTTTTTTAATTATTATTTTTATTTTATTTTGTTGTTGTTGCAGTTTGGCCAGGGCTGGGTTTGAACTCACCCCCCTGGGTACATGGGGCCAGCACCCTACTCACTGAGCCACCTAATCGAAAGTATGTGTCTACAATTCAGACATCCTTTTTGAATGGTCATGCCAGATTATATGTCTAAGCTCCTAAAGATAACTCTAGGCTATGAAACATAGTATTTTGAGCAGTAAACAGCACCAGTAGGATTTAAGGACATTTCTTACTGGTTGTTCAAGGGATAAAACAAAAACATATATACAGGGATAAAACATTATAAAAATACAACCCCAATATAAAGGACCATGAATATTAACACTCAAACTCTTAAATTTGAATTAAAGCCAGATGCAAAGCTACAACCTTCCAGGTGTTCTCAATATTTCTGAATCCTAATGTGCTTAATGACAACAACAACATAAAAGTATGTATATCCCAATTGGGATGTCATTACTGTAGTCATAAAATGAATCTGTAACTTCATATTGATACACATTATATACCTATATTTTTAGGTTTAGTTTTCATAAAGATTTGAAATGAAGCTTGTTTAAAAAAATTATGAATGCTTTGGGGGGTTATGTATATGTATGTGTACATGGCATAATAACATTTACCAGGAAAATATATTTCTCCCTTTCCCTTTTTTATCTTTTCCAATACATTAAGAAGATAAAAAGGAAAAACATTATACTTCATTGCACAGTATGACGCCTTAGAGGCCAAGCCATCCAAAGCTCATCTTAGGCTTCTTTTTCATGAGCTAACTAATGAAACTAGATATATTCTGCCTTCTGAGATAATTCAGAGCACTGAAAAATGGAATCACACTATTTAAATAATGCTAAAATTCAGGAGGGAATAGTAAGATAAAAATAAAAGCCAAGGCAATTATATGATCCAATAGCCACTTGCTACTAAAATCAAGGAGTGTTAAGAAAGATTTAACAAATTTACCCTTCTTTCTAGGCAAAGTATATTGTAATGTATAATTTACATAAGGCAGTAATTAATTTCACTTCAGTATCATGCCTAAAAAACAGATGCCATTAATCACACATTTTTAATTCCATTAACTGTGTATCTAAATCAATCTTTTCTTATAAACTTGAATATCTTGAATGTCATAGAAAAGTCAAGTGACAGATTGCTCTGTTTCATTCAGAAGAGTCAATCTACAAAGGTACACTTGAGGATTTTAGAATTGTATTGGTTAAGGGTAGAGTCTTATAGGCACTCTCTACAATCATATAACTTTTATGTGGCACAAAAACCTTCAAAGATAAGCTCATTAAGTGACCTTTATCAGGACACACTCTAAGAGACTAAGGGACTGATAGCAACAAGGTACCAACTTTTCGCAACCTCAACGGTGAGTATTTACTCAACCCACTCAACACCCACTGTGCCTTCACTGTCACTGGGGCAGATAGCTCCTAATGCAGAGTGACATGATTCCTGCTGATACTGAGTCAGTTTTCATATCTCTGCTCTTCTTCCATCTGTACTCTTTGATACTGGTCACTTGCAATCTCTTTGTTTTTTTTCTTAATCATTCTTGTTGAAATTTACATTTTAATCGACATTTTATATAACAAACTCTTGAAGTTTATTTTTCTGCTTTTTTGAGTTTCACATTTCAGATCATTTATTTTCTTCTATTTTCCTTTGGTTTGCTTTGGTATTTGTTGTTCTTTTTAGTTTGTAAGATAGACGCTCATATAATTGATTTTCAGCTTTTCTTCTTTTTCTTCTTTTTTCACAAATGCCTTTTAGTCCATATATTTTGATTTAAACACTGACACTAAGGCACTCCTCAGTTATTGAATTCTAAATACTTCTAAGTTCTATTTTGACTTTTTGGGTCCATAATTATTTTAAAAGATATCATTCGATTTCCAGTTAGATTTTCTTTGTTTATTGGTTTGGTATTGATTTCTGGTTTCATCCCATTAGCTCAGAAAACAGTCATTAAACAATACCCTTCAAAGTGCACTGAAGCTTCCTTTTTGGCACAGCACATGGTTAGTTTTGCTGAATGGACATTTGAACAGAACGTAAATTCTTCCGTTGGTAGGTGCAATGCTCGATCGTTGACAGTTGCCTATGGCACGTTTGCTTTATGCGGCTTCACATATTCTACATCCTTATGGGCTTTTCTCTCCTTGTTACATGAGCTTTTGGAAAAGATTAGGTAATGTTTCCCATTGTGATCGAGCATCGGTGTTTTTCCTTTTACTGTTACATTTGCTCTATATGGTAAAGCTGTGTTGCTGGATACATACACATTCATGATTTTTATGGCTGCAAATATTCCATTAGAATGAAATCTTAATCAATATGAATTGCCTCCTTTTCTCTACTAATAATTCTCTCTTTAACTTCTACTTTGTTAGTTTAATGTCACTAAACTTGCCTTTTTGGGGTTCATATAAGAATGAGTTACTTTTTTCTTACCCTTGTAAATGTTCTGAAAATAACATTATGCTCTCATATTAGTGTTTGAATCTCATGAACACTATATTAGTTTTGTTTTCCACTCAATATTAAAGTGTTTACTCTACCTTTACTATGGTTTCTGGTATGAAATTTTACCTACTGTCTCTATTTGTTTTCTATTTGACCCATCTATGGTACTTTTTCCCTCCATCCTAGCCTACCTTAAGGTTAATGAAATATTTTTAAATTGTTTTATTTGGGAAGATCTGGCATACAACAAACTGCACATATTAAAAGTGTGTAAGTTGGAATTATTACCTGTGAAATCTGCATTGTAATAAAGAAGGTAAACTGCACTATCACCTCCAAACATTTTGTGCCTTTTAAAAATTCCACACTATTGTCCATTCTTGTGTTTTTCATTCCCCTGTTCCAATGCAACTACTGATAGGCTTTCTGTGATATGTTAGTTTGCATTCCTAGAAATTTATATTAATAAAAATAACATGGTATTAATATAAAATATCTTCTTTGGGGGGTATCTTGCTATTTTCCCTCAACACAATTATTTTGAGATTTATTAATGCTATATCATACACCAATCGCTCATTGCTTTCCATTGCTGAGTAGTATTCTATTACATACCATACCAGAGCTTGCGTGTCTACCACCTGTTGACTAACATGTGGGCTTCTTCTAGTTTGGAATATTAGAAATAAAAGCATACGAACATTTACATGAAAATCTTTACGTAAAATATGTTTCTTTTCTCTTCACTAAATACCTACATGTATAAATTCTGAATCATATAGTCGGTGTATGTTTGACATTTAAATCATTCAAGAAAATGCTAAGCTATTTTCCAAAGTAATTGTCACATTTTAAATTACTCTCAATAATGTAATGAGAGGTCAAATTTCTCCACATCTTTGCCAAATTTTGATGTGGCCAGTCTTTCAATTTTGTTGTCATTTTAATAGTGGTATTTTATTGTACTGTTCATTTTTATTTACCTAATGATTAATAACATTTGACAAATTTTCATGTGTTTGTTTGACAAATGTATAGCTTCTTTACTGAAACTTTTATTTTTTTCCTGCCATTTTTGAGTTGTTTGTTGTCTTATTGAATTTTGAGAATACTATCTACTTTAGGGAGGTAAGTAGTGTTAAAATGTGCTTTTTAACTATTTCTTCCCAGTCTGAAATTGCCTTTGTCATCATATTACCAATGTCTTTCAGTAATGTTCAATTTATCAATTTGTTCTTTTATGCTTTGGGCTTTTGACAACATATCTCATATACACCTATCTTTGCCTACTTAAATTTTCCTTGCACATTTGTTGAAAAGATTATTCTATTGCTTTTGCACACTTTTTGCAAATCAGTTATTTTATGTGTCTGACTATTTCTGGACTTCTGTGTTTCATTATCTGTGTATCTGTTCTTTAGCAAATATTGTATTAGCTTTTTTTTACTGTAGCTTAACAGGAAGTGCCTAAATCATGTAAGTAAATCTTCCAACTCTGTTGATATTTTGGAATTTTTTAAGTTCTGCTTGTTCCTTTCTATTTCTGTATACATTTTAGATTATCTTGTCAACTATAAAAAGACTATGTTTTAGTTGAGATCACATGGGATCCATAGATCAATTAGTGCAGAATTGCCATCATAACAATAGAGAGTGTATTAATCCAGAAATGTGGCATTTCTCCCCCTTTATTTTGATCTTCTATAATTTATCCCAATATATATTATAAGGTTCGGTGTACAGGTCTTGCAATTATTTTCTAATTCAACCTCTAAATGTTTGATATTTTTATATTATTGCTTTTTTGATTTCAATTTTCATTTGTTTATCGCTAGTTTATTGAAGTATAATTGTGATAATCGATGTCACAGAGGATAAGATCAGCACTGAAATTGTATGTTTAAGTGGGGAGTCTGCAGCTCACTCTGGCATGCAGCCCCTAAGTTTATTTCTTACAAGCTTATGTACTCTTAACAACACTAAAGTCTGCAGTACACTTGATAATAGTAAGCCAGTTGGCAGCAATTGGTCTATGAGATAAGAGTACAAAGAAACCATGCAGAGCAGCCACAAAAACTTATTCACACAGTTCTGTCAGTAAATAGCAGGTGCAACCTTTAACTGAGATGCACATTAACTTATCTGCTTTCCACTTTCAAGGTCCCTTCCAGGACATTCCGGAAACAGCCACTACTGAACTTGCTACTCACTTTGGAGGGTCTTAAAGGAATATCCTTTCATGTGGACTCTGTGAAAGTTTCTTTAAACATAAGTCAATGGCACTTGAAAGTACATTGAGGTAACATACAATTGATTATTTTATATTGACCATAAACTCATTTATTACATCAGATTATTTGTATAGATTCCTTATAATTTTAGATAATCATAGAATCTGCAAATAAAGACAGTTTTGCATTTTTTTGCATCTAAACTTAAAGTTTTATTGGTGGGATGGTTGTAAATGTGAATGAAATTATGTCATTACAATTCTCTGGGGATTTTTGTTTCCAGAGAGATCATCACTTTATCCTCTAGTCTTTCAGACTGCTAGTTTCTGTTTGAATTCTATCCCACTTTGGGGAGACAGGAAAACTACCTCTAGTTGTAATTCATACCCCTCCCTCGGGATTCACAGTTCTATGCTAATGGTCAATGTTTGAAGCCCATTATAATTTCAATTTTTGTTACTCCATCTTGAGACAAAGAAGTATGATATACTGTCTTCATATACCATTTTCTATTAAAAAGAATATTTATTCTGTTTTATATCTCTTCCAAAGCCACAATTTCAAATTGGTTTTAAAAAAATTCCCTTAAAAGTCATTTGTTTTGAAACCTTCATAGAAAGTGTCATTCTATTTATCATTATACAATTCTTTTTTTATGATTTTTTTTTTTTTTTTTTGCAGTTTTTGCCTGGGTCTGGGTTTGAACGCGCCACCCTGGGCATATGGGTCAGGCGCCCTACTTCTTGACCCACAGGCTCTGCCCACTTGAATTTTTTATACAATTAGTTTGAGTTCTGTATGGATTCTGGTTATCAGACCTTTGTCAGAAACGTAACCTGCAAATATCCTCTCCCATTCTGAGGGCTGTCTACTGACTTTACTTACTGTATTGTTGGCAGTGCAGATGGTTTTTAGTTTGATCAGATCCCCTGGGATTAAAAAAAGATGGAGACTTTACTTCTTTTATGCTTACATGGATGGACCTGGAACATAGTCTCCTAAATAAAGTATTTCAAGAATAGAAGAAAAAGTATCTAATGTACTCAGTAATTTTATGAAACCAATTTATATTTACTCACACTTCCTTATGTAAGATAGATCACAACTGTAGCCTGGATGAAGGAGAGAACTGGAGTGGGAAGGGAGGGGGCGAAGGTTTGATAGAGGGAGGGTAAAGGTGGGACCACACCTATGGAACATATTGTAAGGGTACAAGTCAACCTATCAATTATAGAACATAAATGTCTTAACATAATAATCAAGCAAATGATACGAAAGCTATATTAATTAGTTTAATGTAAGCACTCCAAATTGTATAAAAAATTCAACACATTGTTACCCACATATGCATAAATGTATTCATGATCTATGTGTATATAACTTAATAAAAGGGAAAAAAAGGGTTTTAAATTCAACAACTAGCAATAAGGACAAACCTCCTTATTCTCAGTTGATGCCACCAGTTCTCAAAACTAAAGGTCAGCATAATTAAGAAAATTTATAAGTTCATCTTTGTCTCTTAGAAAAAAATGTAAATATTAATATAACTAATTCTAATCCACTTCCATTTCTTAGCTATAGCTAAATAGACCAAAATGCATGAATCAAGGTTATTGTGAGTTTGGGGAGGAGGGTAGAAACTATTCTTAAGGTCATAAAATCTCAGTTCTAATGCTACTTTGAACAGGTTGACATTGAGTACATTGAAATCTTTATTAACCTTACTAACTATATCTATAAAAAGGAGGCTCTTTTGTGATTATCAAATAAGAGATTAGATCTTAAAAGATCACTATAGATATTTTAAAGAAAAACATATAGTCAACATAGACTCTTAATGTTGTTGACTATTATTTGTAATTCAATTTATAATTCTAATTTTATTCACCCTATATCTATATCATGGATATGAAATAAAAATTCTATAGTAATTATAAACAAAAAAGTTAAAATACATTATATTTCATTAAAAAAAAAACTTGGGGCTTGGTGCCTGTGGCTCAACAGGCTAAGGTGCCAGCCACGTACACCTGAGTTGGCGGGTTCAAATCCAGCCCCTGGGCCCACCAAACAACAATCATGGCTGCAAACAAAAAATGGCCAGGCGTTGTGGTGGGCGCCTGTAGTCCCAGCTACTTGGGAGATGGAGGCAAGAGACTCGCTTGAGCCCAGGAATTGGAAGTTGCTGTGAGCTGTGATGCCACAGCACTCTACCCAGGGCGACAGCTTGAGGCTCTGTCTCAAAAAAAAAAAAAAAAGCTTGGATGCTATCGAACTTTAAAAAATAAAATCTGAAGGCCACACCTCATTAATGGCTTTGACTGATGAAAATATGAGAAAAATTCAGGTGTGTCTTTGACTCCTGCCCAAACATATCTGATACTTCCAAAGCAAGATAAAATTGGAAATACTTCAAAGTAAATGGTATATGTAGCAAATGCAATTCATTCTTATTCAACTAAAACTAAAATAACATTAAATCTGAAAGCATGAGATACTTACTGTATAATGAAATAAATATATAAGTGAGTGTGGAGTTCAGATAAAGTTAAAACTCCTTTTCATATTGAACTTTACTGCCTTTGAAGCTATAATTTTTTTATTGTATAAATACTTTCTTGAATAAAAGCATTCATTATTTAGGAGAGAGATTTGTCGATAGGAGAGACAGCACACACTAACACAAGGTTACAAAAGAGTGTAGGTCCTAATCCAGGTCTAAGTTGCTCTCACTTAAAATCCGTGAGATCCTTCCTTTGTAAAAACAAGTCAAATCATGAAATGAAACAAATAGAAAAATCAAGATAGATCCCACCCAAACTAGCTGACAGCACTGTTGAAAGCACAACTTCATGGAGTATTCTTTGATGGTGGTCAAAAGAAAAACAATGGAGAGGCTACTTTAGTTAGGTGGGATTACTAATGTTCACCCCATTCCCAGTAATAGTGGTAGGGAAAAAAACAGATGAACTGCCAGAATCCTGAGTATTCTAATTGACTCTGATTTTGAGAGATAATAGAAAAAAAAAATGCAGGAAATAATCTCTGGGGCAGGAGGAACAATCTCAGTGATAAAATTCTCCACTCATGAAGACCTCATTTTGTTCCATGAGGAAGGATCCAAGGGGCTTGTCATTTTTATCTATATGAATTGCAAGAAAAATAAGACAGTGAACAAAAAGTGATCATAAAATATCAAAAGCTAATTATTTTCAAGGGTATGGCAGTTTTAAAGTATTTTGATAAATTCTTAGCTATTTATTTCTTTGGTAGAACTTAATTCCCTTTTCCCTGAACAGTTATCTTATGCCTATCTTAACATTAAATGTTGAGTGTTTGGGAGAACAGATAACTATTGTTATTAATTTACAGGTCTTTGGATTGAAAGGAGTTACAGTTGCAAGCTTTACTTATGAAATAATGCCTAAGGGGCTTCTTCCACACTGAGACCTAATTTAGAAGTCGACATCCTAAAATTTTAAGTAAAGGAAGGGATGAAAAAGTGAGGGTCTTGGAGGAGGTACATGCATTTAAAAGCTATGTGATAATAATGTATATTATTGAAGCCCAAAGGCTGACTATGCTGGTTCTAAATAAGTAAATAAACTTTCTCCCTCTGTCAGAGCCTAATTCCCTTCCCCTTGAGTGTTGACTATACTAAATGACTTGTTTTAATACACAGACTGTGACAGAAATGATAAAATATGACTTCCCCATGTAGATCAAAGAAGGTTTGTGGCTTTCATATATGTCTCTCTCAGGTTTTCACTTCTGGAAAGCGATCTGTCAGGAAGTGAGGATGCTCTATCAACCCTGTGGAGGTGCCTAGGTGATGAGAAACTGAGGTCTTTGGACAACAATTAATAAGGAACTGAATTCTCCAGCCAATAGCCCCATAAGTGACTTTGAAAGTAAATCCTCTAGGTTCAGTCCAACTTCCAAGTGCTAATCAGTCTCAATAGAAAATTCTAAAATTTTCAAATTTCAAATTCCAACAGGCATTTGTAGACTTTTGCCTTAGTAAAATGATAAAATTATCTCTAAGCACTATTCTGTTACCACCTCGCAGGGCTTAAAACCTGAAAATTCAGTATGATTCCAAATAAGTTAGCTGAGTCCCAGAACAAAGTTCAAGAATATTTCTAGGAATGTAGAAATAGAACTTAGTAATATAAAATTGATACTGTCTATCATCTAATAAAATTATTTGATGAAAAAAGTTACCAAATTTAGAAGGTTCCTATAAATTCAGATGGATTTATAATGAGAAAAAACTATCCATCAAAATAATGAAATAAGGTAGATGATATAATCAGTATCATCTAAGATATTGAATAATATTTCATATGTTAGTATAATAGTATTAGTATACTAGTATAATACTAGTTATTTGTATAATGTTAGGATACTAGTATAATATTAGTAATAACATTAGTATAGCATTTGATATTTTCAATGAATGACATGAAAATTTTAGAAGATAAAACTATGATTTTTGAGATGGAGAAAATACACTAGATAGGATTGCCACAATTCTGCAATTAGACATTACAGAAGAAAGATTGGTGAACTCGAGAATCTATTAATAGAATGTATAAAAACAAAACACTGAAAAGGATGAAAAGAACAACAATTCTGTTAGGCAACATTAAGTGGTCCATTATACACTAATACAAGAGCACTAAGGAGAGGACAAAAAAAAAAAAAAAAGACATGGAGAGAGAAAAAATAAGAATGACAGCTGACTTCTCATCAAATCTAGAAGACAGTAGAGAGCCATTTTTAATGTACTGAGATAAATAATTCAACACAGAATCATTATGTTTCCAAAACATAAATGGAATATAGGCATTATTAGAAATTCAAAAGTGAAACAATTCATCACCAGTAGACTTCAGGAGAAGGAAAAGTAAAAAGCATCAATCAGGCAGAAGGAAAATGATACCAGTTGCAGATCTGGACCTAAATAAAGAAATGAAGAAGAAATTACATAAGTAATTACAGAATGCATTTTTTCTTATTATGTAAATCTAGTTAAATGGCAATTGACTATCTAAAACAAAGATCATGTTGTAGGCAGAATGAGGCACCCTCATCACAAGGATCTTACTTACCGCCAAACCTGTGTATATGTTAGGTTATACTGGAAAGGAAAACTAAGGTTGAAGGTGTTAAGCGTTGACCTTGAGTTGGGGTGATTATCATTGATTATCCAGGAAGACCCAATGTGGTTACCAGGACTCTGACAAATGAAAGAGAAAGCAGAAAAAGAAGTCAGAGCGAGGCAGTATAAAGAAGGGCTGAGCAGCCACTGTTGGCTTACAGGAGGGAAGGGGAGGATGAACCAAAGAATGTGGGTGGGTCACCTGTAACAGCTAAATAAGGCAAGGAAACAGACACATTCCCTGTGCTTTCAAAGGGAACACAGTCCCGCTACAGTCCCGCTAATGCCATGATTTTTAGCTTAATGAGACTTATTTCAGATGCATTTTTACACATTTCAGAATAAAATGTGTAAAAAATGGCATTAAAAAAGCTAGAGGGAAGAAATCAAAATATGCTGCTATTAATATCTAATATTATACCAAAAGTCTAATACGATACTGTCACTAGAAGTAGACTGTGATCACATAAATATGTATATCATCCTTGCCTATCCAAGTTTTTGCTTTTAAGTAGTTTCAGTTACTAACGGTCAACCAAAAATACTACATGGAGAAGTCCTGAAATAAACAAGTCATGAATTTTCTATTGCATGCCATTGTGAGTAGCATAATAGAAATTCTCGCCATTGTTCTCCATGACTTCCCTCCCTAAACGGGAATCATCCCCTGTCCAGTATAGCTACACTGTATGTGCCACCTCCACATGAATCACATAGTAGCTGTCTCAGCCATCAGATCATGGAAATAGCATGTATAAAGGTTGGTAATGTCTGCAGTTTCAGGCATCTGCTGAGGGTATTAGAACATATTCCCTGTGGATAAGGGTAGGCTACTTTACTATACCTCTAAAATAACACAACAAAGAATTAGGTTAAAAAACCAACAGTGAAGAGAAAATGGAATTATAAAAAAATACGCAATGAAGAAAAAGAAGGCAAAAGGAACAAAGAGCAGATGAGACAATTAGAAAACATTATGTTACTATGGTAAAGCCCAGCCTACATTAATTAACACACCAGTGAAACTATTTATTTAAATATAAAACAACAGACATTGCCACAAATGCAACAAAAACCTTGTCACAATGTTTATTAATCACTGAATATTTTGAATAAAAGCTCTTTAAAATGAAACCAAAGAACTTAGAGAAAAATCAAAATAAAATTTAAAATTGGAGAAAGTGTTTTTAAAAAAGCAGGGCCTTAAATATAGGAATAGTAATTTAAAGTGTTAATATTATTAATCCTGATAAGTTAAAAATAACTAAAAATTAATCAATAGCAGTGTAGGAACAAACACCTATAACAACATGTCTATATTTTATCAATAGTAGAAGTTAAACTATATCACTTTCAATGTAAACTGTGTTTTACCTTAAAGACAAATAATCTACTTATAATTTTATTAATCTAGAGCATATTTATATATTTTATATTAAGTTCAATAATTCTTACATATTGATGTCTTACTCTTTTTATAAGTTAAGTTTAACACTACTTTATTAAAGTAACTTGCAGAGTATAATATACAAATATCAGACTATCTCTCTTTCTCTTCTCTTACATAAATTACACACTTATGTAAGTGTGATGTGCATAAGTAAAGTCTATGAATCTGTGAATAGGCAGATTCTGCAATACTGTCAATCCAAAATTGATAATATTTAACTTCTAAGTGGAGGAGTTTGGGATGATTTTCTTCACTTTTTTAGTTTACTTCTTATGTAAAGAGAAAGTAAACATACATAAAATCACTATTTAAGAAAAATTTAATCTTCAGTGATTCAAATGGTTCAGGCTTATCTTTTTATCTTTTATTTCAATTTAAAAACAAAGTTATCCTATCCTAAAACACGGTATATAGTGAATATTAAATGCAAATATATGCGACATGAGAATATATGAGCAAATGCAGTGTGCCTAGCATGTTAGCCAAGAACTGTTACTTAGTCTTGTCCCTTAGTCTATATAAGGCAGTATGTGCAGAGACGTTTAGTCACGGGGTCACACTGAGGAATGGAAGTATTTCTTTTTTTCCTTTAAATTTAGAAATGAGGAGCAAAATACGACTTAAAAAAAAGAGAGAAAGAAGCTAATTAAAAGAAATGAGAAAATGTCAGAAATAAAGAGGGTACCCGAAGACTAAGCAATGTGTCAAACTAGCATCTGTGCACTGCACAGGAGCCTGAAAACCTCTGTGCATGGCACAGGGCCAAGCCTGGGGTCCATACAGGAGTCGGGAGCTTCCCACCCTGGCTTGTGTGTACCCCAGGTGAGATGTGGGAATCTGAGGTGGAGACAGAGGAATCAGCAACAAAGTTAGGGTAGTAGGTCAGCTAAAAAACAAAGATGCTTTGGACCAGGGTGGTAGCAGCAGTCATGGGCTCACAGTATCAGGCCACGTTTTGGAGACAGACTACACAGAATTGCTAATAACAGTGACGAATGCAGTAAGTGAAATAAGAGAACCAAAAGAAACAGGATGATTTTAACACCTGCCATATGGTAAGAACAGAATAAACATTAGGAATTATAATTATTAATCACATATTTTATTTGGAGAAGCTAATACCTCCCTTCCAACCTCCTTTACGCAAGATGTTGGATCCAGACTATGCTGAGAAGACACTCAGTGTTGTAGGCTGGAGAACCTTGACTAGGAATCCACCTCAGGTAACAGGTCTTATTCAAATAGCAACCCAAAGACAGTTCAGCTTGGGAGCTCGCCTCCTCAGAAATGAAAAACCAGCAGGTGGAAGTAAGGATGATGGCAGAGTTGATCTCTTCTGATCTCCTAAAATCTAACATCTTATTCTCAAATTATACCAATAAGCCCGAGGCAAGCCTTTATCTGACAAATTATTAATGCCAGAAAATACGTGGAAGTTGAATACACAAATCTGAAAAAGATTGCATAGAATAGCTATCACTCCAGACTGGGTGACAGAGCAAGACCCCAGCTCTCAAAAAAAAAAAAAAAAAAAAAGCATCACCAAGAAAAAAACAGATTTCTTTAAGTGAATTGCATCACTGTCTATGAAGTAGCTCCATTTATTTTATTAAGGTTATTTTCATACTTTTAAAAGGAAGTACTATTCCAATTGCCATCACCATCAGCTAGTTTTGTTGGATCTGAAATTTATATGATAGATTCATACTCTGTCCATTATTTTTATACCTGGCTTATTTTACTCATGTGTCATTGTGAGTATGATTGTGAGATTAATCCACTATGCTACGTGTAGCAAAATTTGTTTATTTCCATAATTTCATTGTATAGTGTTCAATTTTATGAACACAATACAAATTATCTGTCCATTCCACCTGTTGATAAACATTTGGATACTTTGGGGTTTTAACTATTACATAACTTGCTCCTGTGAACATTCTTACACATATGGGTGTGTATATATGTATGTGTATGTGTGTGAGCGTGCACATGGGACTGTATTTCTGTTGAGTACAACTAAGAGTCCTGAAATGTGTAAATGTTCAGGTTGAACAGAAAATGCCTAAAAGTTTTTCAGTGGGTTTACCAACTTACACTTCCAAGGCTATGAATTAAATTTCAGGTTTCCCACATTCTTAACCACACTTGGAATTTGTCAGCAATTTTTATTTCAGTCCTTATGAAGGGTGTAAATAGAAATCTAATTGTGATTTCATTTTGTATTAATGACTGTGTGACTCCAATTTCATAAGTCTTAGCACTTATTTGATAATCTGTCTTGTAAAGTGCTTGTTCAAGTCCAGTATTTTTTATTGTGCACATGTAGTAGTTCTGTTTTAAAACTACAGCCATTACAGGCAAATACACATAACTTTGCATTGTTTAGGATTATTTCAATTTGATACTCAAGTAACAAAATAACTTTAAAAATCAAGTCTCACTTTGTAGATTAAGACATATGATAATTAGCCAGGTGTCCTGGTGGTAGCCTGTAGTCTCAGCTACTTGGGAGGCTGAGGCAGAGAGGATCACTTGAGCCCAAGAATTTGAGGTTGCTCCACAACACTCGACCCAGGGTGACATATTGAGGCTTTGTCTCAAAAAAAAAAAAAAAGTATGATAAAAATGATGATGTTGGCAGCAATAATGAATATACATAGCTCAACAGGAAAAGCACTTAACATTATTTGAGAGGTAGCATATTCTATACAAGGAAGTTTATATGCGTAGTTTTCTTAAATATTTGCAATAAAAATAATAAGTACATGTTATTCTCTATTTCCAACAGAGAAGATCATTGTGACTTGAAGAACACAGGTAATTTGCCCAAGTTTTCATAGATACAGAAGTTTCCCCATTCTTATTGCAATGGGACTCTCCCTGCTCATGAAGCCAAGTTGAATCCAAGATAACCCACACACCAAAAAGAAAACTCTGCAGTTTCCTATACAAAAGGCAGGTACTAATGGAAAATCAAGACCGAGAGAAATTCTTTGATTTTCGGGGGGGGGGGGGAGAATTTTTACCCCTACTCTCAGATGTCGTGTAGATGGGTTATTTATGAAGCTTATACTGCGAAGGATCAAGTGGTTTATTTAGTATACAATATATGGCATATAATAGAAAACACTTCTTGATTTATGAAAAGGAATTTTAATGTCACTTTCTCTACAACTACAGAGGTCTTTTAAATTGTTAATGCAAATTGTCTTTACCCAAGTCTTAATAAGGAAAAATAGAAATTAAAATATTGTCTACGTATTCAGTGTCAAATAAGTAGGCAGATATTGTACAATGCAAAGCATGGCTTTGTAACACCTTTTCTGTAAAAGAATTGCTTGATTTTTACATTTAAACTTGAAAAAAAATTCACTGGCACAGCAGTTAACAAAGGAAATCTGACTTCTCTCTTTTTTAACAATAATTCACACCTGAAGACAAATAATAAATCAAGTAATTAGGTATTCCCTCCAATCCCAAATAAAAGGAAAACATCACACTAAAGTAAAAGTAATATGCTGTGAATTAATCCATAGATTTGCATGCATATAAATATGAATATTCACTCTCATTTCTATCTCTGTCACTCTCCACTCCCCCCCAAAAAACACATATTCTGAAAGAAATATATCAGCTATATAAACAAATGTATAATTATCAAAGTTTAAATCTAACTTGATTCTTCTTTCCCTTCATCATCCCCCATGAAAAAACAAAATTGGGGCTATTATTTTATACGGTTTTCTAAGCTTGGAGTTGGAAGTTTTTCCTCTTTCCTTACTTGTTCAGGCTAAACCGATGGAACCCAGCTTCTCTCCTGATTAAGTGTAACATATTTGCTGTTACACTTAATCTGTGCCACTTATTTCAGATGGTCAGGCTCTCTGCAGAGGGAGCAGGCGGCCCCCAGTGTTTATAGGTAGTTGAAAGCAGGGGCATCCCTTCCCACAATCTTACTTACCTTTGACCAGAATGTTAGAATAAAAACAAATCTCAGTTTCAATTTCTGCACATATGTAAACATATTATTCTACTGGCATAAAAAATGTACTACCCTTACATAAGCTTCATGCAGTTCTTAAATATATTTATTCTCTCATTGTTCTCCTTTGGAAACTTTGATTACATGCATTTAGCCACCAAAGTTTCGGCGAAGTTTTTTAACACTATGTTTATTTATTTCAGTCTCTTTCTCTCTGTATTTCAGTCTGCATAACTTCTATTACTATGTCTCCAAGCTCACTACTCTTTTCTTCCACAATGTAAAATCTGCTATGAAGTCCATCAATTTTATCTCTCATCTCAAATTTTGAGGTTTTCCACTTGTGGACATTCACATCAGGCCTTTCTTAACTCTCCTGCACCCCTCTATATAGTAAATACTTTTTCTCTCTTCCTGAGATAGGAAGACAGTTGTAGTAACCTTTCTAATGCCCTTCTGTATTAGTCCAGTAATGTATGTCATTTCTGAGTCAGTTTCAGTAGATTATTTTTAAGCTTACAGTGAGTTATATTTTTCTATTTCTTTGCATGTTTGACTGGATGCCAGAAATTATCTGTTTCACATTTTAGGTGCTTTCTAAAAAAATTTCCATACATATTCTTGGAGTTAGTTCTGGTAGGGAATGAAGTTACTTTGAAACTGTTTGATAAATTTGTCTTGGATTTAATGTTATTTAGGCAGGATCAGAGTGGCATTTACTTTTGGATTAATTTTCCCCAATTCTTTGTGCATTCTGAGGCTTCCCACTGTGTCTGCTGGGAACTCTTCTGGCCCCACTATTTTCAACCATGGTTCTACCTAATGCTTTGTAGGGTATTCCCTTTCCTGACCACAAGCACTGATCAATATTGCACTGCGTGCTCTGAGAGGCCATCTGAAAATCTCTTAAGTTCTCTATTAGCAGCTCCCTTCTGTTCACTATCTTTCTCTGTTAACTCTTGCTGCCTTGGTTGCCCTGGAATCGTAGCAAATCCTTCTTACTCTCCTAAGAAGGGCACTTCACATGGCCTAGGCCTGTCTTCCCTGTGTACTGGCTTCGAAACTTTCCACAATGCACTGAACTGATTCAGTCAGAGCATTTACCGGCTTTGTTTCCTCTTTCTCAGGTAATATCTCCTTTTCTGACTGATGTAAAATGTCTGGAATGCTTGTTGTTCTAGTTTATAAGGTAAATCCCATTTCATTTTATTTCATCTTGACTAGAATCAAAATTTCTCTTTCCTTTTTGATTCCATGCTGGATGTTGCAGATGAAAATATGTAGAGCCTCTAAATGAAGTTATAGCCTCCAAATACGAACTCCTCTTTAGCAGGAAGCAATAGGGCGTGTCACTTTGACACTGGAGAGTTTGGGATTTAAGCATTATTGGGGTGGGTCCCACTTAATTTTTACCATTATTTTAAGACATAGGACTTCTGAAGATTCAAGGAATCAAGAACATTTTTACCAAGTCCTTTTGATTGGTCAGGAATAAACTCCAAACTCAGTCTCTCTACTCCTGGCAGCTACTGCTCTTTGCACAGCTCTGGCCTTCCAGTGAGTTCTATGCAGTGTAACCCTGTGTATGTGTGGTTTGCGACTCAGCTATCTATTTAAAAGAAATTTTATGCCGATGTCAAGATTCTACTGTCAATGGCTTCCTTGGACATTTTGCTTCTGAGTTCCCAGCTTCCACTGCAAACCCCCACTCTGCCTGCTGTTTTCTCAGTCCAGAATGGCCGCTCCTTATTGAAGAATGTACCTACACCAGAGGATCTCAGGGCTGTCCTCAGGAAGAAAGCGTCCTATATATATATTGAACTCATCTAGCATGTTTCCCTGCTTTTAAGGATTATATCCTATCTAGTTTATCCCTCCTTACTTCAGTCTTCAAACACTTGTCTGTTATAGTTTGTCCAGCTTTAATAACAGTTATTGGCAGCAGGCTTAGTCTGTTACTCTGCCATGACAACAACCAGTCTTCTCTCTGTTATTTGGAAAGCTTTTTAAAAATACCAATGCTTGGGCTTCACTCCAAACCAATTAAATCAGAATATCTGCAAGTGAGGTCCAGGCATTTGTATTTTTAAATTTCTTCCAAGTGATTCAAATACACATACAGAGCTGAGAACCACTGGTCTAGGCTGACTAGTACAGACAGCTGGACTGGATTTCTTTAAGTCAAATTGAAATCTCTGTTGCCCTGACCTTAAGAACAACTTTATTTGTAAAAGGTTTAGTGGGTGAGTGAAAAACTCTTAGTCCTGAGGCGCAGCAGAAATTTCTTGCAGCTCCAATGCATTGTTGGCAATTTCCACAGATGCTCATTGCCTTTATGAAGTGAGCTGGACTCAGGGTACTCAGCACAGCTATAACTGAGAAGGGAAACTGGCATAGCTTTCCTGACCCCTTTCAAATCACCCTCATCTTTCCCACTACTCACCTCTACTTCTGTGCATGCTGCCACTGATACCAAAACCACTCTACAGTTCAGAATGCAAAATAAAATCTGTGGAATCCTTCTGCTTTAACTGCATAGAGTTTCAGGTTTCTTGGAGATGAGAGGTTGAAATTCTAAGCAATTCCTGTGCTTTTTGCCCCACAAATGTCTTCAGTATTTAAGTCCTTGGCACCTTTATACACATATCACACTCATTATTTTTTCTTATTTTTGTATTTCATTTGTAACTATAATGAGTCTGAGGTTGACTATAAAAGGTGCCAATGATAAAGCTGCTAGTTAGGGACTACAAAACAGAATATTTTAGGTCAAACTAAATGTAAGATTTTAATTTCCACTGAATTTATAGGATCACTCTCCTTCTCCTCAACTCTTACAAAAGAAACCATATGGGTCAAAGAGGTCAATATCCTTAAGCAAAGGGCCATGTATAATAATTTAGCAAATTTTGATGATTTAGTCATAAATGTTCAGGCATACATCATTCTGTTTTTTCCCAATTTTCTGCTCCCAGATTAGCTTACTGGAAAGAGTCAGATTTTTCTTTGCTAAGAAACTTTCATTCCCTTCCATACTTTATGTGGTATTTGAAAAGGCATGGTTAAAACCTATAGTTTTCTCTTGGAAGAAAAAGGAAAAGATAATTGTTTCACTATTAAGTCATTAACTACTCATTATTAGTTCCTGATTTATAGCTCTTTATTGGCACTAAGGAACCATGGAAACACATCATTGAAGCTGCTATGGGAGAACAGCAGGCCAAAATGCTAAAATTTATACTGATACCTCCTGGTAAATTATAATCCAGTACTAATCAGCTAGTGATGACAAATTCTTCCTCTGTCACCAGTGTGATTGGATCAAATATTTTGTCCTATTATCCTTAAACTCTAATTTCTTTCTTAACTAAGATAAAGACTATTAAATCATCCAATCCATGTTATCTTTACTGTAAAAATTCTAAAAGTCAACAAATCATAGGCACCTGATGAAAGATTCAGGAAACAGACAAGGAAGAAATTTTTTAAAAATGAAAAAGAAACAAACCTATAAGGAAAGTATAAAATACATTTAAGACTATTTATAATACAGTGATACTCTAGGACAGTTTGGTAACTCTCACAAATATTTGAATTAAGGGCAAGATCTTTGATCACCTGTACTCCTTCTTCATTGAAAGCTAAATGAGGGGAAATGTGTTTAAATCAGCCCATGACAATCAGGTTGATAAAATATCTCAGATTGCATGTGAAGCCCCCACACTGTACCCCATGGTTGAACTAATGTACACAGCTATGATTCAATCAAAAAAAAAAAAATTAGCCGGGCGCTGTGGCGGGCGCCTGTAGTCCCAGCTACTTGGGAGGCTGAGGCAAGAGAATCGCTTGAGCCCAAGAGCTGGAGGTTGCTGTGAGCTTTGACTCCACAGCACTCCACCGAGTGCGATAGAGTGAGACTCTGTCTCCACAAAACAACAACAACAACAACAACAAAAAATCCTACAATAAACATTATTTACATCTTCCATCTAAAAAAATAAAATAAAATAAAATAAATCAGCCCATGACGACTTCTCGTAGACAAAGGGCAGAATCTCTCTCTCCTCAGTAAGTAATTAGCAAGTAAAGGAAGGAAGGAAAAAAAGAAAAAAATAAATAAAGGGAGAGAAAATGAAGACTGAGGGAGAGAATCACATTCCAGGCATCAGAACCTCTAAATCTGCCATTTTAGGCAATGATAGAGCTCTAAATGTATAGTTATGGCCCTGTCCAATGGATGCATTATAAACCCCAGAGGGGATTTTTCTTTGTAATCAAAACAATCTTTAGTGCTTTTGCAGGCAGAAACTCTTTGTGATAAATTCTGAGGAAAAGAATGCTAAGTCTCTGGAAACTCTTTAACTTTGAAGCATGACAAATTAAATTTTCACCACCATCAGTAACAAACTGGATGAAATCAACTTATTGTAATCCATGGTGCCAATAGACAGAATCCCTTTGCACTGACTCTCCCAGACTCTTCATTAGAACACATTGTTGTTCAAGTAAAAAATAGGAAATTATTTAGGCATATGAGCTTTCACTCTAATGAAGATAAGATAGATCATTAAAAAGATGAAACACTTCTAGTCCAGGGTAATATGTCTAAACTAAAAAGCATGGGCACAAGATCAAACCACGGAAGTGCTGTGCCTGCCTCAAAAGTGAAAAATGATGAATGATGACAGAAGAAATCAGAAGAAAAATAGAGTTTATACCAGTCTGGAAAGTACCACAGAGCAAAGCAGCTAGATTGTGCTCTCTGATCAATACAATAACATTCCATCAATAAACTAAGTGATGCCCTCACAAGGCTCACAGCTTGGAAGCTGCATCCAGTCTAGTTCTGCTCTGCAATTACTTATAAGTGTGACCTAAATTAAGTCACGCCACCATTCTCAGCTGTAGTCTTGATATAGAAATTGAGAGGGTTGTTTTGAATCTTTTCCAGTAAAGTTAAAAAATCACATTTAAAACCATGACATTAATAAAACAGTAGATTATGCATGTTTAATTCACCATTGCATATCTTTTTTTCACTAGAATCTTTGGAGAGGGTAAGGGAGGCAACACAGCAACTAACAAAAGATCTCAGAACTTTAACAATAGGATCACCATATCATTCCATAATTGTATATTATCATTCTTCCACACATACGTAGAATACTCTCTATCACTTAGAAAGCATCGTATATAATACTTCATATTATACTACATATGTAATATGATTCCATATTTTATCAACCCTCTCCCATTTTTTTCTCCCTTACTACTGTATAATAATGAATTTTATTTGTCATCTTGATGCTCTAATAGCTGTTAAAACATTGTTGTGAAGACATTTTCAGAAGAGATTGGTATTTGAATTAATAGACCAAACAAAGATCTACCCTTATCAATGTAGAGGGACATCATCCCATCTACCAGAGACCCAAAATAGAACAAAAAAGCAGAGGAAGACCAAAATATCCTCTCTTCTAGAGCTAAAACATAGGACAGTGGAGCTCCTGGTTCTTAAGGATCAGACTCCAGGACTTCAGTGGGCCTTTGGGTCTCAGGCTCTCAGCTTCCATCTGGGAGGTAAGAGCATCAGCTCATCTATTTCTCAGACATTCATACTTAGGCTGAATTACATCACTAGCTTTCCTATTTCTTCGGTTTGCAGATAGGAGATCATGGGACTTTTTGCCTCCAGTCTGAGACAATCCCCATAATAAATCTCCTCATCTGTCTATCCAGCCATCATCTGTCTATCCCTTTGGTTCTGTACTGCTGGAGAATCAGGATTAAAACAAATTTTGGTATCAAACTTGGTTTTACAAGAATGGAATTTTTTTTAATTTCTAAATACTATAAGAGTATTTTTGTTATGTAGATACCTTTCATAATGTGTAAGTCAGGTATTTTAGTGTGCCCATCACACTAAAGAAGCAAATGAGGATGACACAGAAATACAGCACATTGCCCTGTTATTGACTGAATTACAGTGCAAACTGAATGCCAACTCCTGCAGGTTATCTACTATCAAAGTAGAGAGACTGACTGGGAAAGAATGAGATCCTGTATGTTGGGATGGGGATGTGTGAAAATACCCTGATTAACCTGGGGACATAGAGCTCCTAAATTTTGAAGAGTATTTTTTTGCAAGTGGAAAACGTTTCCTTCCTCCCCCCAAAAGTTACATTTTCACCTCAGTGGAAGTAGATTTCCTACCTCCAGCAAAAGTGGTCTCTTGAAGCCCTGCTGAAGTAGGGTCTCCAACTTTAGTGGCAGTGTCATCCCCACCCACTGTAATTTGTGACACGATTAACTCTGCATTGCCTGCCTCCCTGGGGCAGTCTTTATGTAAGACTGATGATTATCCTCAGGACCCACACCACTGCTTCTTTTTTCTTCTAGATTCATAACTAGGTTCAAATTTCAGCAAATTTCTAAAGGTGAGGTACAAAATGTGACCCATGAAGAGCCTTGCTTGTCTAATTTATACAAGCAGAAATTTAGGAAAAACGTGTGGGAATGAATACTAAGAGTGTGGAATAAAATAAGGAAAGAAACATATATTTATCCAACATATATTGTATTAAGCTAAATTTATTGATATGGACCCACTAAGCACAGATTCCGAATTTAATGTTACACCTTAGGGAGTTAAAAAAGGGCTCTGACCGTTTGTTTGATTCACTGGCTGAAATCTGGATAAAAGGTGGCCCATTGTAAGTGAATTGGAAATGCCTAATCTCCCTTGGCTTAATGTAGAGGAAGGGATTTAAAGGTGTCTTAGTCTGTACATGATGCTATGATAACATAGCACAGACTGAGTAATTTACAAACATAGAAATTTATTTCTGGCTTGGTGCCCGTAGCTCATTGAGTAGGGCACTGGCCATATACATGCCGAGGATGGCAGGTTCGAGCCTGGCCCAGGACTACTAAACAATGACAACTGACAACTGCAACCAAAAAGTAGCTGGGCATTGTAGTGGATGCCTGTAGTCCCAGCTACTCAGGAGACTGAGGAAAAAGAATCGCTTAAGCCCAAGAGTTAGAGGTTGCTGTGAGCTGTGATGCCTCAACTCTACTGAGGGTGACACAGTGAGACTCAGTCTCAAAAAAAAAAAAAAAGGCTGTGAAGTTCAAGATCAAGACACTGGCAGGTAAGGTAAGGGTCTTGGTCTCTGCTTCCCAGATGGCACTTTGTCAAAGAATCTTCCAGAGGAGAGGAAAATTGTGTCCTCATACAGTGGAAAGGGAAGAGCAAAAAGGGTGAAAGGGTATAAACTTACTCAAAGACTTTTATAAAGGCATATAATCTCTTTCATGAGTGCAAAGCCCTTTGACTTAATCACTTTCCAGTACCGCCACAAAAAGAATTAAGAATTAAGACACAGGTCTTTTCGGTTTCAGGGAGATCAGAATGTTAGAGTGAATTTGTCATTTAAGACCTACTCACCCACACTGGAAAGGTCGAATAGACATAACTTTTGTCTTAGTCCTCTGAGGATGCTGCATAAAAATACAAGAGGCTGAACAGCAACAAAAATTTATAAGCAACAAAAAGGTATTGCTTGTAATTCTAGAGTCTAGGGAGTCCAAGACCAAGGTGCTGGAAGATTTAATGCCTGGTGAGGGTTATTAGATCTGCTTCAAAGATGGCACCTTCTTGCTGCATCCTCACGTTGTAGCCAAAATCGTTTCCTCTCATCTCTTTTATAAGATCACCAATCTCATTCATGAAGGCAGAGCCTCTTCCACCACCTAAAATCTACACCTTTTACTATTACCACATTGGCAATTAAGTTTTAAGATACAAATATTGAGTGATATATCCAGACCATAGACCTTTCCCCAACACTTTGAGAAATACATTTTTTAGGGGAACCCCAGTGTCTTTGAAGAGTGCCTTATTCACTCTTTTCTGTAAGCCAAACATTACAATGGAAACCACAGGCACTCAGTTGTAAAAGGTAACTGCCATGAGAATAACGGGATACCAACATGGCAGGGACCAAGTAGCAGCACTCAACCACCAAAGCAAAGGACATATGTGGTTTCTATGATGGAAACAGGTTAAAGGAGCAATGAGAGTCTGACTCAAGCAGATCTATGGCTTTACCTAGATAATCATAGTTATCCTAAAAGTGAAATAGGCAGGAAGCCTACTAAATTTCTTACTGAATGTGTATAAGAAGAAAGTTTCAAGTCAAGTGAACAAATGTCTAGCTTAAACCATAAAAAAGGAAATCACAGATCCTCAATTAATTCCTAGTTGTAAACCAGTTTATACCCCCAGAATTGAATGAAAGAGAGGCTAGGTTCCCTTGAAGAAAGATCATGGGACACTACTAAAAATTTTAACTGATAATCTTTCTTCCAGCCTTTTCTTATAGCCTTTTATTTGCATAACTGTACATCTAAAAAAGGAAACAATAAGATCTTTGGGGGACTAAAGGATAGTTGCTCTGAACTGTCATTGATTCCAGGAGACCCAAACTATCAAAGTGGTCCTGTAGTAAGAAGAGAGGCATAGAGAATTCAGCTACATTTTAGCTCAGATCTGTCTGACAATGGGTCTAGTGCATTCCTAAACCCATCCTGTGGTTATTTTACTAGTTATAGAATTCATAATTGGCATATGCTAGAAGAATCCCCATATCGGTACCCAGATACATAGGGTGAGGGTTATTGTGAAAAAGCTATGTGGTATACATTGGAACTGATTCTACTTCAGAAAATGATAAATCAAAGCAATACTGCATTCCTAGAGGGATTGTAATGACTGGTGCTACCATCAAGGACTTGAAAGATTCAAGACTTATTATTCCCACTATATTCCTATTCAACTCTCCTATTTAGCCTGTACTAAACTTGGAGCATAACAGTAAATTATCCTGAACTTAACCAAGTGATAACTATAGTCATTGCCACTGTAGCAGATGTGGTTTCATTGCTTGATTAACATAGGAAATCATCTGGTACCTGGTATGCAACTATTGATTTGGCAAATGCCTTTTTCCCAACATCTATCTATAAGGTCCACCGAAAGCAATTTTCTTTCAGTTGACAAGGTCAGCAATACACCTTCACTGTCCTGTCTCATGAATATATTAATTGTCCAGCCCTATATCACAATGTTGTTCTCAGGAATCTTGATAACCTTTCTCTTCCACAAATGATGACACTACTCATTATATTGATGACATTACACTAATTGGATCTAGAGAGTGAGAAGTAGTGACTATTCTGAACATATTCATAAGACATTTTTATGTCAAAGGTTGGAATAAATCTGACTAAAATTCAGAGGCCTTCTGCATCAGTGAATTTTCTAGGGGTCCAATGGTACAGAGTTTGTTGAGATAACTCTTCTGAGAGGAAATATTAAGTTACTACACCTTGTCTCTCCTACAGGAAAGAGGCAAGTACCAATAGTGGGACTATTTGGACTTTACAGAAAACACACTTCCCTTTTGAGAACTTTAATGACTCACTTACTTCCTGACCTCCAAAACTGCTAGTTGTAAATGAGGCCCAGAATAAGAGAAGGCTCTGTAACAAGTCCAGGTTACTGTGGAAGTCACTCTACCACATGAACCAAAGGACCAAACCTGTCACAAATGTGATGTTATCTCACCCACCAAGCCATAAAGAGTTTTACAGCAACACTCCATAATCAAATGAAAGTGTTATATACACGAACAGGCTTCAGCATGTCTTAAAGGCACCCATAAGCTATGTGAAAAACTGACCTAAATGTCCATGGTTCCCATTCCTGCTACATTGCTTTCTCTCTCCCAGCTCATACCTACATCCTTATAGGGGTTTCCTCTGATCTTTAGTCAGGGCAAGAGAAGATTCAGATATGGTTTGCAAGGCTCTGCATGATATGTGGACACCATCCAAAAGGATAGCACAGGACCACAGTCCCTATTTGGAAAATCCCTGATGAATGGTGGTGAAAGAGATTCTTCGCAGTTGGCAGAAATTTAGGCAGTGTGCCTGGTTATGCACTTTACTTAGAAGGAACAATGGCCAGATGTGCTGTTGTATGTTGATTCATATGATATAGTTAATGTAGTATACATTGGCTGGGTGCCCAGAGACATAAGAGAAAACTGATTTGAAAATTGATGATGGAGAAATTTGGGGAAAAGGCACATGAATATGCTTAAAGAAGACATTTGCTTTCTATGTGAGGGCTCACTAAAGGGTTAACTCAGCAGAGGAGGATTTTAATAGGTAAGTGAATACGATGACCTATTCTGTCGATACATATCAACTTATTTCCACAGTGACCATTTTCACTGACCAATGGGCACATAAATCAAGTGGCCATAGCAGCAGGGATGAAAATTACACATGGGTTCAGCACAATGGATGTCCATTCACTAAGGCCAACCAGCAGTGACCACTACTGAGTGACCAACCTGAGACCAACATAGAGCCCCTGCTATGATGCCATTCCCTGTGGTGATCAGCCAGCTACCTGTTGGTAGATTGATTTATCTTGGACTGCTTCCATTATGGAAGGGACAACATTCTGTCCTTATTAGGATAGACATTTACTTGGTATGGACTTTTCTTTCCCTTCATATAAAGCTTCTTCCAAAACTACCACCCATGGATATGTTAGAGTGCTTTATTCACTCTCATGATATTCTACACATCATTGATTCTAACCAAGGAACTCACTTCAAACGCAAAGAAGTGAGAAAATGGACTCATGCTAATGGAGTTTACTAATCTTACCATTTACCCCACGATCCTGAAGCAACTGGCTTGATAAAATAATTAAGTGAACTTTTGAAGATACAATTACAATATAAGCAAGGTATCAATATTTTGTAGGAGTATGACCGTGTTCACCAGAAAGCTACAAATGCTCTAAATCAATGCTCAATATTTGGTACTCTTACTGTGATAGCTCTTTCCTGGTTCCAGGAACTAAGAGATGGAAATTGAGTGGCACTATTCACCAATCCCCCTAGTGAGCCTCTAGCAAAATTTTGTGCTTTCAGTTCCTGTGACTTTTTTGATAACCTAGAGATCTTATTTTGAGAGGAAGGAATGCTTTCACTGGGAGACACGAAAAATAATTTTATTGAACTGAAAAGAAAGATTTTCAGCAGCCACCTGGGCTCTAGGCCTCTGAGTAAATGGCCCAAGAAAGGAGTCATGGGGTTGGTTGAAAAAAGATCAATACTCTACAGTGGAGGTGAAGAAAAAAAGATCTGGAATATAGGAGATGTCTAATGGCATCTTTCAGTATTAGCATGCCCTGTGATTAGTGTCAATGAAAAACCTCAACAACCCCATTCAGGAAGGACTATGCTTGACCCAGATTCTTCTGGAATGAAGGTTTGGGATACCCCACCAGGAAAAAAAATAAATCAGTTAAGGTTTATGCTGAAGGCAAAGAGAATAGAGAATGGGTAGAAGAAGGTAATTATAAATACTGGCTATGCTAAATGATCAGGTACAGAAATGAAGGCTATAATTGCCATGAGTATTTTCTTCTTATTTTGTTATGAAGATGTGTGCGTGTGTGTGTGTATGTGTGTATCTAAAAACTAAGGAAATTTTTCTGTCTTACCCCCTCTTTTCTCATATTATATATATAATTCATTGACTTTATATTAGTATTTACTGTTATTTTACATCATAGTATTTAAATTATGGAATATCAGAAAGAAGAGTGAAAATCACTTAAGGACTTTACCTTCTCTTCTGGGGAAAAATTATTGCATTTTTTGTGGTATGCAAGGCAGTTTTATCATATTTAGGCAGAATTCTGACCTTTTTATGATCTTTATTTGGATATTAACCATGATTTAAGTAGAACATATGTGTTGATAAGAAGGGAACTTGTGATGCTCAATTTTATGTGTCAACTTGACTGACTAAGGGATATACAGATAGCTTGTGAATGTTGTTTCTGGGAGTGTCTGTGAAGGTGTTTTCAGAAGAGGTTAACATTTAAATCAGTAGATTGATTAAAGAAGATCCACCAACAACAATGAGAATGGGCATCATCCAATCCACTAAGAACTGCAAATAAAGGGGGGGAGGGGCAAAGAAAGGCCAAATTCTCTCTCTTCTTGATCTGGAATATCCATTTTTTCCAGACCTTGAGCACTGAAGCTCCAGGTTCTCAAGCCTTCAGACTCTGGGACTACACCAATGTTTCTTTGGTTCTCTTTGGACTGTGGCTAAGAATTATACTAACAGCTCCCCTGTTTCTCAGGTCTTCGGAGTCAGTCTGAATTACACCATGGGTTCCCTATTTCTCCAGTTTGTAGGCAGCATATCACGGAAGTTCTTGACATCTATAATTATTCGAGCTCCTTCCCAAAATCAATACTCTCTTGTGTCTCTTGCACTCTCTCTCTTGCTTCTATTTGTTCTATATTTTTTAGAGAACTTTGACTAATGCACACCATCATCACCTCTTAAAGGTTTTATTGCCATTCTGTTTGTTTTACGATTATACCTCTGCAGCAAAAGTGGATTAGTTCACACCTTCTAAGGCAGCACCAGTTCTTTCTCTTTTAAGACATATGGTGAAGCAGGAAGAAATTCATTGAGTTCTTGAAGAAAACCCTAGGGCTTACTCCCACTTATTCACAGGATTTGAAAAAGACACTTAGAATCCCCTGGAGTCATCTAAGTGAATTAGTCTGATTGACCCACATATTGGCTATCTCACCTTGTGTTTAAAACTCTTTGAGCACCAGGTTTAGTATATTAAAAAATTGAGGAAATATGTAGAATTCATAAATTTAAATTGGGTAATTTTTAAAATATATTGTTTACTCTATATTTGTTAATCTCTGGAATACCATTAAAGAAATTATGTTTATTATAACAGTCATAACCAATTCCTGGGACTGCCAGATAGTTTCAGTGTCTTCAGAAAACTAAATACATGATCTAAAGGAAGTTTGACAAAGATCTGGGAAAGGTCTGGGAAAGTCTTCCTTCTCCTGAAAATCACCTCAAAGATAAGTCAAGAGAAATGTTTGTGAACTGAAGGATAACCTATTATATTGTACTTCCATTGCACTTTGGAGAAACTATCTATAAACCTAACATAAGACAAACTGCTTGAGAAGTATTATGCATTATCAATTTAAAAAATTACTTTCTTTTTAAATAATTTTTTTAAATCATAATTGTGTACATTGGTGCAATCATAGGGAGAATCATAGGGCAGAACAGATCATACTGTTAGAGATAGCCATCATGGCATTTTCTTGATAACTATATAAAGACACTGATACTCTACATTTAATAAGTTTCACCAGTACTTTTAATGCAATCATTTCAACCTACCACAAAGCTCCAATTACTCCACTCATCTAATAATAACTTGAAGACTGGAGCAATGTCTTATATTCCAATTATAATTGTGGTTTGATAAAAATTATTTGTTTGGGGGGAGGCGCCAAGATGGCGGTCTATAGCCAGCTTTCTGCAGACACTACTGTCCAGAAGGAGAGTTAAAGGACAGAAATTTAGCAAGAAAGCCAACGGTTTGGAGCTGAGCCAAGAGACAAGGTCGAGGAACGCACATCAACCCTGCTGGAGTGACCTGCAACCCCAAGGATACAAATAAAAGATACAGAGCACATCACCAAGCGGATGGGAGTCCCCTCT
>CAUYON010098643.1:0-51599 GCA_963573935.1 Arctocebus calabarensis | reverse complement strand
AATCCAGCCTGGGCCCGCCAAACAACAATGATGGCTGCAACCAAAAAATGGCCTGGCGTTGTGGCGGGCGCCTGTAGTCCCAGCTACTTGGGAGGCAGAGGCAGGAGACTCGCTTGAGCCCAGGAATTGGAGGTTGCTGTGAGCTGTGTCACACTGGCACTCTATCCAGAGTGACAGCTTGAGGCTCTGTCTCAAAAAAAAAAAAGAAGGAAGCTTGGAGTGAGGTTTGAAGATCACTGATTTTAAGATCACTGATCTTAGGTGGCCAGATGTGGTGGCTCATGCCTGGAATCCTAGCACTCTGGGAGGCTGAGGCAAGTGGATTGCCTGATCTCAGGAGTTTGAGACCAGACTAAGCAAAAGCAAGACCATGTCTCAACTAAAAATAGAAAAATTAGCCAGGTGTCATGGTGGGCTCCTGTAGTCCTAGCTACTCAGGAGGCTGCAACAGAAGAATTGCTCAAACCCAAGAGTTTGAGGTTGCTGTGAGCTATGATACCACCACACTCTATCCAGAGCAACAGAGACTGTCTAAAAAAAAAAAAGTCCTTAAGTCTAGTAGTGGTGGAGATCCCAGCAAGAGGACCCTCTCTCCAAGATAAACTGTAGCTTTTCCCCTAGGACCCAACTATTCCTGGGTTGCCACCCCCACCAAACCCACTTCCCTCATGAGTCTAATAGCTCTTCATCTGAAATACACATGCCTTTTAAACATAGGAGAATAAGTTAGTCCTCACCACCTAGAGAAAAATGCAAACACAAACTACCACAGGACACCTTTTTCACCAATCATACTGGCAAATACCAAAAACTCTGATTAACCCAGGATGTTGAAAGGGTAAGAGAAAATGGGCTGTGTTGTATGCTGCCCTTGGGAGTATAAATTGGCATAGCTGTATTCTTCAGAAGCAGTTAAGCATCATGACTCACGTTCGTAATCCTAGCACTTTGGGAAGCAGAAGTTGGAGGAACACTTGAGCCCAGGAATTCAAGGCCAGCCTGGGAAATTAGCAAGATCCAATCTCTACAAAAAATTTAAAAATGAGCCAGACATGGTTATATGTACCTGTAGTTCCAGCTACTCAGGAAGTTCAAGCATAATTGCTTGAACTCAGGAATTGGAGGCTGCAGTGGGCTCTGACTAAGCTACCACATTCTAGCCTGGGTGTCAGACAAAATTCTATCTCAAACAAATAAACAAACAAAATCTTCAGAGGGTACTTTGGCAGTATAAATCAAAATCTTATTTTCTTTTTTCTTTCTTTTTTTTGAGACAGAGCCTCAAGTTTTCTCCCTGGGTAGAGTGCCATGGCAACACATCTCACAGCAACCTCCAACTCCTGGGCTCAAGCGATTCTCCTGCCTCAGCCTCCCAAGTAGCTGGGACTATAGGCACCTGCCACAACACCCAGCTATTTTTTGGTTGCAACCATCATTGTTGTTTAGCGGGCCCAGCTGGATTCAAACTCACCAGTTCAGGTGTATGTGGCTGGCGCCTTAGCCGCTTAAGCCACAGGCACGGAGCCTTTTTATTTCTTTTTTTTTTTTCTGAGACAGAGCCTCACTCTGTTGCCTGGGCTAAAGTGCCATGGCCTTAGCCTAATTCACAGTAACCTCAAACTACAGGACTCTAGCAACCCTCCTACCTCAGACTCCTAAATAGCTGGGACTACAGGCACCTGCCACAACCCCCAGCTAATTTTTCTGTTTTAGTAAAAAGAAGGTCTCACTCTTGCTCAGGTTCATCTTGAACTCCTGAGCTCAAGAGATCCTCCCACCTCAACCTCCCAGATTGCTATGATTACAGGTGACAGCCACTGTGCCTAGCCTAGACCAAAATTGTAAATGTCTATCATGTGACCAAAAATCCAAAAATCTTCACTTCTAGGGATCTGTTCTACAGACAACACCTGTTTAAAAGACTACTTATTGTCATGGAATACTATTCAGCCATAAAAAGATTGAGTTTGTGTTTTTTTTTTTTTTTTTAAGAGACAGAATCTCACTTTATCATCCTTGGTAGCATGCTGTGGCACCATAGCTCACAGCAACCTCCAATTCCTGAACTTTGGTGATTCTCTTGCCTCAGCCTCCTGAGTAGCTGGAACTACAGGCACCCACCACAATGCCCAGCTATTTTTTTGTTGCAGTTTGACTGGGGCTGGGTTTGAACCCACCACCCTTGGCATATGGGGCTGACGCCCTACCCACGGAGCCACAGGCGCCGCCCAAAAGATGGAGTTTTTTTATGTTTTGTAACAACACGGAAGGATTTGGAGAACATTCTCCTAAGTATCACAAGAATGGAAAATACAAGCATCAAATGTACTCAATACTAAGTTGAAACTAGTAGATTAACAACTGCAGCCCCATAGGAGAGAAAAACTCAATTAAATTAATTCAAGAAGAGGGGAGGGAAAGGGGTTCAGCAAATTGTCACCCAATAGGTACAATGCACATGTGTATGGCACGCTTCCTGGGCACAGGATACAACTACAACTTGGACTTTACCTTACAAATGCAAACAATATCGCCTAATTATATGTATCCTCATATTAATCTGGAATTTTAAAAAAGAGAAAAAATAAAAGACTACCCACTGTAGTATTATTTGTTGTACAAACAATTTAGTACAATCTAAATGTCCATCAGTAGGAAGCTAGTTAAATTATCCTACCTTTACAAAATGGAATATTCTGACACTGTAAAAAAAGTACAGTAACCTTTAAAATAAGGTACACAACTACCAGTATTAAAGAGTGCAAACATGTATAATTATATATAATATAGGCCTGTACATGCAGAGACTCGAACACATTAAGACCTGATAATGCAGGTTGCCTCTTGGCAGGAATCTATAAAGTGAGGAGGAGGGAGATTTGCTTTTCACCATACATACCATTTTACTACTACTTGAATGTTCTCCCTGGTATATATTATGCCTTTATGAGGACAATTAAAAACAAAACAAGAACCCTTTAGTCTAGGGCTTTAGGGGGGAGCATCCCTGTGCACTGTCAAGCCCCCCCAGGGAAAGAGCACCTGGGGGGTGCCCCATCAGCTTCCCACTTGTTTTTGCCTTTTCTCCATCCCTGCAACTGTGGTGGAAGTGTTCCACGTACGGGCACACAAAAGGGACTGAAGCCAAACTGAGAGCCTTCTGTAGCTCCTCTCCCTTCCCAGATGTGGCTGGGTCCTGGAAGGGTCTGGATCTCTCAAGAAGGGCTCAAATCCCTAGGTCCCCAGCCTAGACCAGGCCCCTCAGCCTGGGCTACCACCCATAATCATTCACCACAGTGCTCTCACCCTGTGGCTGTGGATTGGGCAAGGCAAGGCAAACCTCTCTCCTCTTTCAGAAAAGGTCCAATGATCCCTGCCAGCTCAGTCTCCCAGATGGCAATGAACTTACAAAACAGAGAGGAGGGCGGTGCCTGTGGCTCAGTGAGTAGGGCACTGGCCCCATATGCCGAAGGTGGCAGGTTCAAACCCAGCCTCGGCCGAACTGCAAAACAGAAAAATAGCCGGGCGTTGTGGCGGGCACCTGTAATCCCAGCTACTCGGGAGGCTGAGGCAAGAGAATCACCTAAGCCCAGGAGTTGGAGGTTGCTGTGAACTGTGTGATGCCACGACACTCTACTGAGGGCGATAAAGTGAGACAGTCTCTACAAAAAAAAAAAAAAAACAAAAAACAGAGAGGAGCTTCTTCCTGTAACCCATCACCTCTTTCAGGCTGCCTTGGGGACCCCGTCTGGCCCAGTGTACAGTGTCTCTAACTTAGGGCCTGACCCCATGCTGTATCACACCATGGACCAGACAGGCTGGGCTGGTTCCCTGGTGGGACTGGAAGTTCCAGCTCTGCTCAAACTGGCCTCTGCAGCACAATCCCTCATTGCTATGTGCCAGTACAGCTGTGTTGGCTGTCTACTACAACTTCCTTTCTGATTGGCCAGTGCCTATGTCGGCTGGCTAAGTATTTTGAATTCCTGCCTCCACCTGAACCTAACCACTTCTGCCCTACTTCCTTCCTCTCAGCAGATTCACTGAGCACCTGGTACCTGGCAGACCTGTGTCAGACACTGGCATATCCCACTCAGCACAACACATGTATGCTCAGAATACGCAGCTACATGTTGTCCCTACTCTTTTTTTTTTTTAGAGACAGAGTCTCACTTCGTCACCCTTGGGAGAATGTTGTGTTGTCACAGCTCATAGCAACCTCCAGCTCTTGGGCCTAGGTGATTCTCTTGCCTCAGCCTCCCAAGTAGCTGGGACTACAGGAACCTGCTACAATGCCCAGCTATTTTTTTGTTGCAGTTTGGCCAGGGCCGGGTTCAAACCTGCCACCCTCAGTATATGGGGCCGGCACACTACTCGCTGAGCCACAGGCGCCGTCATGTCCCTACTCTTCTATCCCTCCCAAGTCTCATCCATCTTTCAGGCTCCACTTTCCCAACCACCTTCTCCAGGAAACCAGTTGCTATTTATCTCTAGGCCACACTGGCGCTTCCAATGATAAACAACCGCTTGTTGCACTTACAATCACTTACGCCTCCTCTACTCCGTTTACAGTCTTATCTTCCCCAGTCAACCCTCTAAGAAGTGTATTTCCTTATTTTTTTGAGTAGGTAGCACATGCACAGGGTACAAAACCCAAACAATATAAGAATGTCTACAATGCCTAAGTCTCTACCCCAACCAACCTCTAATTTAATTTCCTAGGTCTGCTCCCTCTCCTGCAATAACCACTATGGTCACCTTCTAATGAATCCAAACTTACATTCCATGTGTAAACTCAATACAAACACGTGCAACTGTATGGCTGCACAGACCTTGATTCTAAGCAGCTCTTGCAATCTCCCTAAGGACTGGGACCCTGTCATTCTTCTGTGATCCCCAGAGTCCTTGGCCACAAGCACTTAATAAGCCCTAGATTATGGCTATCAGAAGGATAGGGGAGAAGGCAGGGATGGCTGGACAACACAGACAGGAGGTGGTACAGAAAGGAACAGAGATGACAAAGGAATAAGCCAAAGACCTCAGAGGGTGAGACCAGGGTTAGAACTCACTACCCTGTCACCTTCTGCCTTTCCTCCAAGCATCCAGAGTGCTCCCTAAGCCTCCTCACCAGACCCCTAACTCACCTTCTTTGGAGAGAAGACTCCCACGGTTCCCCCATCCTCCCGGACTGCGACCCCCATCTCAGCCAGCAATGCTTCTCTGTGGGCAAAAACGAGCAAACATCAAGTGTTATCACTCTCCATGACCTCCTTTCCTGCAGGGTCCACCCTCCCTCCCCACACTCCCTCTACTTCTTCCAAGGCTCCAACTGCCCTCCAAGCCCCAGCCCTTCACACCTTTCCATCCTCAGGGCTTCTGTCTTGCGTAGCTTTTCCTCCCACGTCTCATTCAGCTCAGCTATAATCTTCTCTGTCTCCTAGGGGCACAGGATGGCAAGGATCAGGACAATCTGAGACAGGCACCTACCTTGGGGGACCACACTACTAGAATTCCTTCTACCTCCTCAACCCTTGCTTTGAAGTAAAATCCCAGCAGCCCCTGACATAATCCCTGGACCCTAGCAGCTCCAGCTCCCCACCTGCAGCCTCTCCATGGCCTCCTCAGGCCCAATCTGGGGCTCAGCATTAGGGGAAAACGATGGCTCCAGCTCCCCATTATGTGCTGTAGGGGACAATGGTGAAGCTGGAGCAGGGGGAGACGACACAGCAGGCAGAGCATCTCCGACATTCCCCTCTTCCACCTTCAGGCCTGAAGGAGAGGGAGAGAAGCACAAGAAGGAGGCTAAGGAAAGATGGAAATGACTGGCGACATACAGAAAGCAAGACTTCACAGAGGACCAGTCAGTGAGGACTCCAGAAGACAACCGGTCAACCTCCCACCAAGTCTTCCTACTGTAGCCTGGACAAACCCTGTCCCTGCGTGAATCACAGGGATAGACAACTCACTATGAACAAGGCAGCCACTTCTTTCCACTGTTAGATGACTTACACTGGCCAAAAAGGTCTTAGCTGTGTTGAGATGAAATTGGCCCTGTGTCATGCCCACTGATCTGTCCTCTGGGATAAGAAATTACACTGCTTTTTCTTCTGCGAGACAACCCTTCAAACGTCAAAAGGCAAATATCCTACCTGTCTTATTCTTCTCTTCCCAAGAACACTCTCATCCCCCTACAGCACCCTGACTATCCCCAGTGGGATCACCCCAGTCAACATGGATTATGTGGCCTTTCCCGCAGCCCATTTCGTATCAGTGAGGCTGAGCTTTACATTTTAGATACCATTCCACTGTTGACTGTCAGGTTTATGGTTCATGAAAACCCTGATGTTTTACAAAAATGTCTGTCAAAGCAGGTGCCCCAGCAGCCTCTCCTTGATGATTTATTATTTGACCCATAAATGTGGGACATGCTGTTTATTCCTGCACCTGTCATTTTATTAGTTCCAAAAAGCTGTCAAGGTCCCTCTGAATCCTGACCCTCCCTGGAGAATTAGTCTCCCTTAGTTCTGTAACATCTAAAGACATAAGTCCCCTCTCCCTATCTGTGCCCACATCACTGAGCACATAAAGGGCCCCAGGACTGGGCAAAGGCCAAGTGAGGAGGAATGGGGTAGGCCAAGCGGTACCCCTGAGCTACCCCTCCCCTGGAGCCCTACCTCCCAGAGCAGAGGCTGAGAGCCCCTGTGCCATCAGCAGTTCTCGCAGCCGGGCCACCTCCTCCTGCAGCTCTCTAATCAGCCGGGCATTAGGATCCTCATTGATGACAGCATTGCAGCGGATCTGCTTGGTGCGGTCAGCATACCTGGGCAGGAAGGGAGGTGTAAGATCAGTGAGGCCCAGGCACTGGGACCCTTGGTCTGCTGCCTGTTTCCTTCCCTCCCTCTCAGGTCACAAGATACCACATCCGGGCTGGGGGTCTTCCTTGTCTCATGGGCAAGGTCCTAAGTAACTACTAGTCCCTGAACTCTGGGCACTTCCCATGCTGCCCCACCCTGCCATGGCCAGAAGCCCCACCTAAGGGTGCTAAGAGTCTCCTCGTAATTGATGTCAGCAGGACTCAAGGCTGCAATCATTGCTGTACGTGAGTTCCCACCTGTGAACAGAGAGGAGTGAAAAGCCCTTAGCTGAGCTGGGTCCTAAGAAAAGTCAAAGTGGGTCACAGGGTGAGGGGGCCTCAGGGCCCAGGCAGAGGTCTGAGAAGGTCACATTTAAGGTAGGGTGAAGCTAAGAGTTGTGGAGCTAACCATGAAAACTGGCTGGAGGGAGATGAGGTCAGAGAGACATCAGATATCTGCAGGACAGTCACAGAGCAGTGAGGAAAATAAAACGCCTGTGGGTGTGACATCAGGGAGGCTCTGTGGGTAGCCAGGTCAGTGAGGCCCTTGGCTTGGCAGGGAGGGTGTAGCCCTAATCTCAACATCAGAAAATCTTCAAAGGATGTTCCCTAGGTCTGAGGGAGAATCAGTAGGACAGTAGAAATTTGGGATTCAAGAGTGGCAAAGGGATTCATTAAATATATCAAAGGGGAATTTAGTGGGAGAACAGGGTCAGCAAAGAGAGAAAGAAGGAGACCCTCACCCAAATTCTCCTTGAGCAGCCAGGTGAGCACAGAGTCCCTGTAAGGGATAAAATCCGACTTCCGCTTCTTTGATTGCTGGGGGATAAAGGGAGTAGGGAGTCAAGGTGGGCCACCTCCCTTCACCCCACTTCCTGAGGCCCTTCTCTTCCCAGCCCCTGGGTCTTACCATATCCGCAAGTGCCGAGATCACCTTCCCTAGGGTAGTCAGGGACTTATTGATGTTCGCACCTTCCTGAAAAGGGATTGGCAATATAGAGGTGGGACCCTCTTCTCCCAATATAATGCATTTCCCCTTCCTCCCCCCACCTCCTCAGTGGGAGTCCCAGGTTACAGTTGGTAACCTCCACATACAGCCTCCCATCCTGCCCCACCCACCCCACTCCTCCCAAACCACCTCACCTTCAGGCGCATGCCCCGGGCCCCTGAGGAGTCAGCCCGCTCGCTCCCCGCAAGGTCCACCAAACTGATCTTACTGACCTGGAGCCAGAGGAGAAAGGCAGGAGGTTACTGGGATGAGTGGCCTCGGCTGGGGCAGACTAATGAGGGGAGCACCCAGCAGGAACTTGGGAGTTGCCAAGGGCTGGAAAAAGCCAGGAGGGGGCAAGAGAAGAGGATAGGAGAAAAAAGAATACACAATAGTGAAGAGTTGGTGGCTCATTCATATGTTCATTTATTCATTTACAAATACTTACAACTCTACCTCATGCAAGGACAAGGGACACACAGTGGGATACAAGCCCTGCCCTGAGAAATCCAGCAGGAAGGACAAAAAAAGCAAACGAAGGACTGTAACACCCAGATCTAATGGGCAAGCAGAGGGGCTAATGGAAGCCCCAAAGAGACATTCAACCTAGTATGAGCAGGGAGAGAGAGGCTCAAGCCCCTTCACCACATCCCTGTCCCTGTCACCAAGAGAGGGTGGTGGTAGGATAGAGGGGCATCCCACCTTCTCTGAGTCTAGCCCAGTGAGCTGGTCATGGCAGCGCTGTGTGAAGACAATGGTAAAGACAGCATGGGAACGGCTACTGGTCTCATTCATATTGGTGGCAGCCACAGTCCTGGGGACAGGGCAAAGGGAGCAGTCACTGGATCCTGCCTCCCACCTTCCCAGCTCTCCTCCTTTCCCCTCCACTTCTTCAGCCAGCCTCACCGAGCCTTATTTCCACAGTCCATAAGGTCAGCAATGTCTGCATAGGAGGTCACAGCCAATTTAGACAGGTCTTGCACATAGGGGCCCAGGATCGGATGTTCCCGGACCCGCAGAGAGCCCCGACTCTTAGGGTTTAAGAGGTCTCGTACCCGCTCACAGTAAATCTCCATATAGCTCACCTGAGTGGGAGAAGCAAGTAAGGAACAAAGCTAGCAATAATACCAACTATGAAATTTAACCTAAACTCCACAGGACACAATATGGGCAATCACAGCCAATGTATACCTGGCAGGGCTAAGGGCTTACATATACTAGCTCAGTGAGTAACTCTCCCAACAACCCTTGGAGGTGTGTCATTAGCATTTCACAGATTTCTATACTCAGGAACTGAAGGATGGAATCACAGCCCAAAGTTACAGATAGCAACTGGCAAAGCCAGGATTAGATTCTAGGCCGTCTGGCTCGAGAAACTGCTGTCAGCCTTAAAGGCTCTGCTCTCCTGCCTCCCTTGGCTAGGGATACGGGACCCCTATTCTGGCTCCCCACCAGAGCTGGGCTTACCTCCACAGAATAGGATAGCTGTGCGCTCTGGTTCTCATTAACACGAGAGAAAAGGTCCTCACAAAGCTGGCGGGGGACACAGAGAAGTTCCTGTTCAGGTAATGCTTATAGCACCTAGTTCCAGGTCTGTCCCACGTGGCCCCATTTAGCCCTTACCACAGCCCTGAGGGAGGGGTCATTCCCATTTTATAGATGGGCAAACAACCCCAAATAGGTTCCTACTTGCCTAGGATCGCAGGCTAATATTCAGGAAGCCAGCAAGCAAACCCAGGTAATTTAACTCCCAAGGAGACTATGGTGCACTACCAGAAAGTTATGGTTAATTTTGTGATCCACAACCAGCCCTTTCTGGTGTTCACACCTTGCCTATAGTACCTAAGCCTTTGTGAGAACTACACTCACAAATAATTTATGGAAAAAAAGTAAACCAGTTTAACATAGTGGTAAAACTGGTCCTCAAACCCAAAGGCTCACTGATGCCAAGGCTTTGCTTCTCCCACTAAGCCTCACTGTCTCTGGTAGGGCAAAAAAAACCCTCCCCAAAGGACTCTGGTTGTCCAGGCTGCAGTCAACCCTTACCTCCCCTCACATTCCCTATCACTAATGGTGACAGAGAACCAAGTCTTTGATCCATAATCCTTAGAACCCTGTCCTTCCTCCCGTACAGGCAGATAAAGATGCCTCTGCCATGGCTGCCTGGCCAGGTCTCAAGCACATACCTGGGGCACAATGCCCTGCTGCCCTGGCTCTTGCCGCCCCATCATGGTGTAGGATTTCCCAGCCCCCGTCTGCCCATAGGCGAAGATGCACACGTTGTAGCCTTCAAAGGCATGGAGCAGCATCTCCTCTCCAATGTCCCGATACACTTGTTGCTGAGACGCAAACTGGGGGTCCTCAACCTAACTCAAAGAGTAGCAGAAAAAAAAGAGTAGGAGCCCTGGATGACTTCGTCCTTAGTGTCTATATCCCAAGAGTCTTGCCCATTACTAATGACTGCCTGAAGTAACTGCCCCCTCTCTTGCTGCCCTTCACTGTCTTAGTCATCCTTGTGGATCCTCTCCAGTCCCCAAAGTGGTCCCAATCACCTAGGGGCTATAGTCCTTCCAATCCAGTTCCAGCCAATCCCTTGGCAGTCCTATTCCACAGCAATGCTCCCTCCCCAGTATCCAAATCCCCTGTCCCTCATTCCCTAGCTCCTACCCCAGCCAAACAATCTCACCGAAGTGTGTGACCAGTAGGAATAGTCGAAGGTGAAGCTTTTGGGTGCATCTTTGCTCTGCTTGGGATTGATGATGGCTGAGTGGGCAGGAGAGGGTGAAGGATGGAAAGCCAAGGTCAGCATTCTCAGCCTCTTACCACACCCCCACCAGCCCCTAGAATCCAGGCATCCCACTCTCCACCTCTGTCCTAGCTCATCTCTCCCCTTTAATACTCCCCACCCCCTCCAGCCACCAAAGCTAATTTTGGCTTCCTAGGACCCGCCCCCACTGAGCTGCCTCCCTGGATTGGGCAATGAAGGGCTCTAGGCCAACATTCCCCCTCCCAGGGACTATGAACACAGAAAGGCCAGCCTGCCCCTGCCCCAGCCCCCACCCTTACAACTACCACCTGCTCTGTGCCCAGTACAGCCCTCCTCCAGATCAGCCCAGCAGGACCGGCCTGCGTGGTGGGCATGGCTTTCCCCGCCTGTGCCAGCCAGGCCCTAGAGACTCACTCACAGGTGGTGTTGCCCTGCATGCTGACCACACACTTGGCATCCTGGCTGGTCTCACGGGCATTGAAGGGCCGAACCCTCACTGCCACTTTCACTGAAGCACCAGCCATGGCTCCAGACACTCCCACCCTCCTCAGCTGAAGGAGAGAGAAAGAAGGGGTGGTCAGAGCCACAGAGGGGACCCAGACATTGCCTCCCAGAACCAGTCTCTCCACCCTCCCCCGGCAGCTACACACTACCTCAAGGACCTTGTTGTAGTTCCTCTGGCCTTCCTCCCAAATATCCCTGTCTTGAGAGACTCCTAAAGTATTCCTGCCTCTCTCCTGAGCCATTATCCCAGCTTGCAGGGCCTGGGCCATCACCCAGAGTTACCTGGTGTCCTGACCCCAGACCAGGGGGGCTGTATCAGTTCTGGCTGCCACCGACCCTCGTAGGGGGAGCCCCATCCTACACTTGGGGCCTGGCCACACCAGCTGGGGCTGTGGGGAAAACCCTGGTTGTGGGGGAAGAGTGGTTAGGAGGCACCTGTAGCTTCAGAGATCTGTTTGGGGTTCCGAGGTCAGAGGGCAAAGGGTGAGAGGAAAATGTCAGGAAAGGAAAGCTACCTCTCTGGAGTAGCTGAATACAATGTGAATCCAAGGGCAGCAGTAGTGATATTTTTATTCCTCATCACTCACAAGTGTACTGAACGTTCAGACAGAGGAGAGAGAGAGGCTGGACAGAGCAATTCAGAGAGAGGAACACATGGGCAGAGAGGCTGGAGGTGGCGGGAAGGGGGAAAGGAGGATCAGAAAGTCCCAGACACCAAGAAAATGAGAAAAACAAGATAAAAGGCAAGAGTAAGGGCATGAAATGAAGGAAAGAATGGGAGGAGGAAGGTAGAAGAGACAGAGGACATCAAACACAGGGATATAGTAAACAGGCAGGGAGGAGAGCTCTGGGGCCAAAGCACAAACTGAGAACCCAGAGAGAGACGAGATAAAAGAAAACCCCAAACACAAAATCTGCCCTAAAAGTCCCCCACAGGGTTAGCATGGCAGAAGTATAACACCGTTCCCACCTAGGGCCCATCCTCTCTACACAGGAAGCAGGAACTGCTGATGGGCAAAGTCCAGGGACTGGAGATGCAGCCCAGGACTGGGATCCACAAGACCTGCTTTGTGGGCCCAAACCCCTTGCCCAGCCCCCAGCACTTCCTCTTCAGGATCCAGGACAATGAGCAGGGGAGGGTGGGGTCATCCTGTCTCCATTATACCAACACCCAGGGCTCCATGGTTGAAGGACCCAGAATACCTGTGTTTCAGAGAGTGGGAAGACAGAGGGTCTCCCTTAAAAGAGAGGAGGAGGAAAAGGAAACAGGGAGGTCCTAGCCCCAGCCTGGGGTTAGTGCTATGGCGTCCACTGCCCTGGGGAAGGTGCCAGCCTGGAGTCTTGGAATGTGGGTGATCGGGTGCCCACACCCTAAGAGGAGAGGCTGAGCAGCCCACGCCCACAGACAGCAGGGTGGAGGACTACGGAGAAGGATAGGGGATACTGGGTCCCCTTCTGTGACCCCAAAGGACCCCAAACTTCTATCATGTTGGGCCTCGCCTCACCAGCTTTTCTGGGCAGAGTATGGGAGAGGTGAGAGGGATGTTCTGTCCCAGGGCAGGGAGTAGCTGAAATCACAGAAGCTGGCCCAGGAAGAACAACCCTGACCTCCCTCCAGACCCTGACCAGGGGAGGAAGGACACTGGTGGGGACACGCGATGGTGACGCTGTGGCCGCTAATGGGACAGGGTACAGGGTGGCGTGGCTGGGGCACAGTGGAGTAAAAGAACACGGATGGGGGGGCGGGAGGTACAGGATCCGGCCCATGCAACAGCAAAGGGGCAGTGGGGTACAGGCTGGGGCAGAGCCAGACGACCGACCCGAAAGGGGGCTCTTGGTCCACCTGCACCTTTCTGATCGAGTTATCAAACAGGCCTCCGACTCTATGGGCGGCCATGCGGACCCCATCCTTCTGTCCAGCCGACCGACGGCCGCCCCGGGCCTGGCACCTCTCGGCTCCTCGGCGGGACAAATGGCACATGATCCGGGCTCTCGAGCCTACACTGCCCCGCCGGGGCAAGCAAACCGGACCTCGCTCCCCGCCCCCCAACCCGGCACATTCCTCCGCGGGCGCCCCCCTCCTTCCCCTTCACAGAGCTCTCACCTCGTCGCGGCTGGGCTCCCGGGACAGCTCCGCCGAACGCAAAGGGTCAAACTTTCCGGGAAGCGTTGAGACTGGAGTGGAGGAGATCAGGGACGGTTACGGGGCTGCCCCCGCCCCTCGCAGGGGCCCCGGGCGGCGGGCGACCAACTTGCGCCCGGGGGCGGCAGCAGTAGCGGCGCCAGCGGCCGGCGCCCGCCCGGGCAGCGCGAGCTGGGCGGGAGCGAGGGGCGGGGGACGGGCGGGCGCGCGCGCGCCGGCCAGAGAGTGGGCTGGAGCGACCCAGGCTACTCCTGTTAAAGGGGCAATGCTCTTGGATTGTGGGGCCCACCAAGCGGGACGCAGGGACCGAGATAGGGAAGCCAAAGGCAGAAGCACGCCGCCAGGCGGCAGGGCTGCACCAGCCTGAGGCGCAGGGAAAGGTGAGGGAACACCCTAGAGGGTACCCAAGCCCCGGACCCGAGCACGTCGCCTCCATCGGAGGCGCTCCCAGAGGGCGGAGCCTCCGGCTGGGCCCCGCCCAGGAGGCGGCTCCGCTCAGGCCCCTCCCCCAGGCGTGACGCCGGCCGGCTACTCCCGCGGCTCCAGGCGCAGCTTCCCTGCTCCTCCCAATCCCAGCCAGGCCCATAGTTCTAGAATTCGACGTGCAGCTGCCTCAGGTGCTGAGGCCAAGTTCGGTCGACGGTGGCGCAGCCAATGGGACGCTCCGTGTCCGCCTGGCCCTCAAGTCCGGCAGTCTCGGCAGCCTCGGCAGCCTCAGCCGCTGCCTCAGGCCCAAACGACTTCCTCAGGCCCGGGTGTCCTCTCAGGCCCAGGCCACCCCTCCCGACCCAGCCTGGCCCTAGACTGCCCCTTCGGGCTTGGGCCGGCAGCCAGAGGGTCTCCTCAGGCCTCCAATTATGCAGGCCACGCCCTAGTTCCCCTGCCCAGGGTCCCTTAGCCCCTTCAGGCCCAAGCCACAGCCTGGGGCCTGGGCTTCCCGCCGGCTGGGCCGGACCTCCATCAACACCACTCCAGGTGCCTCCTCAGCCCCACCTGACCCTCAGCGTGGGCTGCCCTCCTCGGGCCATGGCTTCCCTCGGTCAGCTGTGGAGGAGCCTGTCTGACTTCTTAAGCTCCATCCTAGACCTTAGATCTAGGTCACCCAGTTAGGTCCAACTACCCGAGGTGTCATTGTCCCTCAGTCCCCAACTGCCCCCTGAGCTCTTCTTGAGCCCCGTCTGACCACAGGACATCCATGGACACGCGGTTTCAACCCAATCCTCCCCATCTACCACCTCAGACCTAATTACTCCTCTCTGCTCACCTAACTGCTTTCTCAGCCCATCTTACAACTGGTTCACATCTAACAGTTTCCAATTTGCTTTCTCTGTCCTTTGTGCAACCTACAAGCACTTTCCTAACTCATCTAGTATTCTTTTTCTTTTTCTGAAACAGTCTCACTCTGTGGCCTCAGTGCTCACAGAAACTTCAAATTCTTGGGCTCAAGCGATTCTCCTGCCTCAGCCTCCCCAGTAGCTGGGACTACAGGGGCCCGCCATAATGCCTGGCTTCCCCCCCCCCCCCAGTGGTAAGATAGAATTTTATTAGTCACAAAGGAACACAGAAGGAGTAAAAAGCACCAGAGCTTCTGACAAAAGGGAAGACCCAAGTTGGAAGTCTCTCCTGTCTTGCTATTTTTAGAGATGGAGTCTAGCTCTGGCTCAGGCTGGTCTCTGACCTGAGCTCAAGCAATCCACCCACCTCTGCCTCCCAAAGTGCTAGGATTACGGGTTTGAGCCACCACATCTAACCATCTAGCATTCTTAATTGCCTTTTCCACCCTGCCTAGATGCCTCTCAGATCATCTTTGGCTGTCCTCAATTCTAGTTTTGTGTAGCTGACCTTCTGCTCACCTTTTGTTTTAGTTTTTGTTATTGTTTTTTTTTTCTTTTCATTTTTTAATATATATATTTTTTCCTTTAGAGACAGTGTATCATCTCACTCTGGCACCCAGGCTGGAATGCAGTGGTACCATCATAGCTCACAGCAACCTCAAACCCTTGGGGTCAAGCAATCCCTCTGCCTCAGCCTCCTGAGAGCTGGACCATGTCCAGCACCTTCTTATCTTTCTTCTTTTTTAGCACCTTCTTATCTTGTAAACATTCTCAACTGTGCCTTCCTTTCTTTTGTGTTACCAATTAACCAACCACTCTTCCCACACTCAACTTTCACTAACCACTCATACCTGATTCATTTACCACGGCTCAATTCTGCCACTTCTCTAATTTTCCCCCAACTACTCCCCACCCCTCACCACCATCACCACCACCCCGCCCCCGCCAAATGCCTCTGGTCCATCCAGTCTCCACCTGTCATCCTTTTTCATTTTATCCTACCTTATTGCCAGTTAAGTCACTTAACTGCCATCGGTAAATTTCACTTACTCTATACATTGGACTTAAGAAAATTAACTTTCCCGTTTACTTTTTACCACATTTACCTTTCCTGTGCTCACCATCTTCAATCTGGATATTCAAATAACAGTCCAGCACTAGACATGACTTTAAAGCTCTCTTTGCTTTTTCAAGATCCACACATTCTCTTTCCAATCTGTAGAACTGCTGCTCATCTCATTCCTATAGACATTGCATGAATGAATGATTCATTCATTTTCCTTTATTCTCCCAGCATCAAAGAGGAGACAGTCCAGCCACTCAGTCCTGTCCAGTCATGCAGATACAAGAAAATGAAGATAACCTCATACCCTTTGCCAAGTGAGTCCTTCCCACTGGGTGAGGAGAATGGAGATGGGATGGAGAAAAGATTGCATGCCTGGATCCTTCCCTGAAAGGATTAGGAAATAAGGAACAGGAAGCTCAATGCCTCATCTCAGGGGATTGATGATGCATTAATTTATTCAACAAATAGTTTTGGCTGGGTGTGGTGGCTCACACCTGTAATACTAACACTCTAGGAGGCCAAGGCAGGTGGATTGCTTGAGCTCAGAAGTTCAAGACCAGCCTCAGCAAGAATGAGACCCGATCTCTACTAAAATTAGAAAAAACTGGCTGGGTGCAGTGGCTCATGCCAGTAATCTTAGCACTCTGGGAGGCCGAGGTGGGTGGAATGCTTGAGCTCTCAAGTTTGAGACCAGCCTGAGCAAAAGTGAGACCCCCGTCTCTACTAAAAAGTAGAAAAACTGAGGCAAGAGGATCACAGGAGCCCAAGTTGGAGGCTGCTGTGAGCTGTGATGCTACAGCACCCTACCCAGGGTGACAGCTTGAGACTGTCTTAAACAAATTTTAAAAGTAGAAAAAAACTAGCCTAGCATTGTGGTAGGCACTTGTAGTCCTAGCTATTCAGGAGGCTGAAACAAGATCTCTTGAGCCCAGGAGTTTGTTTCTGTGAGCTATGACTCCATAGGTGACAGAATGAGACTCTGTCTCAAAATAAGTAAATAAAATTTAATTAAAAAAAAAGTTTTTGAACACTATAAAACAATGTTCCAGGCACTGTATTAGACACTGGTGATTTAAGAATTAGTAAGACAGGGTCTTGCTTTTTTTTTTTTTTGAGAGAGCCTCAAGCTGTCACCCTAGATAGAGTGTGTGACATCACAGCTCACACCAACTTCCAATTCCTGGGCTCAAGCGAGTCTCCTGCCTCCGCCTCCCAAGTAGCTGGGACTACAGGTGCACACCACAATGCCCGGCCATTTTTTGGTTGCAGCTGTCATTGTTGTTTGGCGGGCCCAGGCTAGATTCGAACCCGCCAGCTCAGGTATACGTGGCTGGTGTCTTAGCCCGTTGAGCCACAGGCGCCGAGCCTAATTTTAATTTTTTGAGACAGAGTCTTATTTTGTTACCCTCAGTAGAGTGCCATGGCATCATAGCTCATAGCAACCTTGAATTCTCAGGTTCAAGAGATCCTCTTGCCTCATCCTCCCTAGTAACTGGGACCACAGGCACCTGCCACAATGCCTGGCTATTTTTAGAGACGAGGTTTGGCTCTAGCTCAGCCTGGTCTCAAACTCCTGAGCTCAGGCAATCCACCTGCCTCGGCCTCCCAGAGTGCTAGGATTACAGGCGTGAGCCATTGTGCCCAGCCCCAGGGTCCTGCTTTCATAGGGCTTACATGCTGAGTGGGGAGAGGATGCATAATATATAAATAAATAAATATAATTTCAGCTAAAGATGAGTATCATTAAAAAATAAGGAGTATAAAATAATGGAAAAATAAATGTCTTGAGGAACACAAGGTTAAATATTGTGATTGTGGAAGACTATTCTGGGGAGGTTAATTTGCATGGGACTGAAAAATAAGGAGAACCAGGGGAGAAGGAATGGTAGGTGAAAAAAGAAAAAAAAATCCCCCAAAAGGAAATAAATTTGGTATGTTCTGGGAAGAACAGGAAGCAAGCCAGTGTAACTGAAACTTAGTGTTCAAGGAAAAGCAGAGATTAAAGTCAGGTTTAGGTGGAGGCCAGATCAGGCAGGACCTCATGTACCATCAAGAAGAGTTTGGATTTTATTCTAAATATAGTAGAAATTACTGGAAGGTTTTAAGCAAATGAATGACATAAGCAGCCTTTTTCTTCAACTTTTTTTTAATTGGGGGATTTTTTTTTTTTTAATTGAGACAGAATCTTACTTTGTCATCCTTGGTAGAGTGCCATGGTGTCATAGCTTATAGCAACTTCAAACTCCTGGGTTTAAGTGATTCTCTTGCCTCAGATTCCCTAGTGACTGGTGCTACAGGTGCCTGCCACAATGCCCAGCAATTTTTTTTGTTTGTTTAGCAGGCCCAGGCCAGGTTCGAACCCACCAGCCTCAGAGCATGTGGCCGGCACCCTAACCACTTAGCTACGGGCTCCCAGCCTATTATGGGGATTTTCAAACAAAGTAGAGAAAATAGTATCATAAACCCAATGTACCATGTTTACTCAACTTCAAGAATTATCATTATATGGATAATCTTTTCATCTCATCTCATCAACCCCCTACTTCCCAAATCATTTTGAAATATATTTCAGACCTTATATCATTTCACATGATCATGTTTTAAAAGATTACTCATACTGCTCTGTGCAGAACAGATTGTTGGGGGATGATAATGGAAGCAAGGAGAGGAGACCAGTGCAACAGTTTGGGAAGGGGAAGATGATTAGGAATTTGGTGTGTGTGGGGAAGGGTGGAAATGGTGAGGAGTGGTCAGATTCGGATATGCAGTTTTTAAAATGTAGAACTGACAAGATTTGCTGATATGTTAGATGTGGAAGGTGATGGAAAGTGACACATACCGTTTTTGGACCTCGCAAGTGGACATTTGGAGTGCCTTTCAGGAAGGGAGGAAGGCTGAGGAAATGTTGTGTGGTGCCCATGAGAAACCAAGGCTAGAAATACCAATTTGGGTGTTGTCAGCATATTGACAGTATTTAAAGTCATGGGTCTGGGTGAGATCACCTATGAAGAGGTAGAGAAGATAAAAGGCCCCAGGCCTAAGCCCTAGGACACCTTACTTCTTAGAGATCAGGACAGTAGTCATCATTCAGTCCCTAGGCTTTGGGAGTGAGAAGCACTATTCTCAAATAGTTCTGCACACTTCTCCCTCTTTACAAATATATTACTCTTTCTGAGATAGGAGACAAAACATAGGGGTAAACAGAGGTTTTCTCTTCTGGATCCTTGCATTGACCTAAAGGAACCCTGTCTGTTATATCATGTAAGTAGCCAGGGCCTTCCTCTTCAACAGTTCTGCTTGCTAAATATTACATTCTCTGGTTATAAGGTGTGGAAACTTTAGACTGAGGGAGACCTGAGGTTTGAACAATAGCCAGTCTCCACCAATGTCCTTTCAAGTCAAAGACCTCACCTCACTTTCCTTAGCTAAAGTGGTTAAGAGAGGACATGGCCTGAGGGAACCTGGGCAACGGTATGGTCCCATGGAAAAATGGGCACCTGTATCCTTGGGGTAAGTAGATGCCATAAGAAAAGAGCCAGACCCCAGCATACTTTGTCCTCACCTCAGGTGTTCCAGGGTGGTCAGCCGATCTCTGTCTCCAGCCTTGCCTTCCCAGAGCCCCAGACCAATGGCCCAGCGTTATGGAGCTGTCTTCTGGGAGAACCTTAGTCAAAGGCCCTGGTAAGTAGTAAAGGAGAAAATGGAAACTAACTGGGAAACTAACTTATTATACAGCAACAGATAAGTAATACATAAATAAATAAAAACCACCACTTCAAATTAAGTTTAGTGCAATTAAGAGATAAATCAAGATGATGTGGAAGGAAGTGGTGGGGGCAGAGGTGATAAGAGGTGGGAAGATGAGGGTGTATAATTTTTAAGTCCCATAAATCTTTATGCCAATAAGCCCTAATCTAGGGATAATTTCCCACTGGCTGTAGGACACTGTAGTTCCAGATACCAGAGGTTGGGAGAAGTCATTAGAGAAATAATATGGATGGGGATGTCCCCTCTGTACTTAGCTCCTTTTTTTGTGCTTCACAGCCCTACCTGGAAAGAGGAAAAGTCCATTCCATCCATGCTGGTATGACAGTCTCTCTAGCCTTCCATACTTCTCTGTTAAAATTGCATCCCCGGCTTGGCACCTGTGGCTCAACGGGCTAAGGGGCCAGCCATGTACACCTGAGCTGGTGGGTTTGAATCCAGCCCGGACCAGCCAAACAACAATAATGGCTGCAACCAAAAAATGGCTGGGCGTTGTGGCGGGCGCCTGTAGTCCCAGCTACTTGGGAGGCAGAGGCAAGAGCTCACTTGAGCCCAGGAATTGGAGTTTGCTGTGAGCTGTGATGTCATAGCACTCTATCCAGGGTGACAGCTTGAGGCTCTGTCTCAAAAAAAAAAAAAAAATTGCATCCCCTGCCCTCCTGTCTCCAGCTCCCCTTACTACCTCTTCCCTCTGGTGTTCCCCAACCAGTGCACTGATCAGGCTCTCCCTTCTATGAATCAATCTGATCACAGCTGGGTTTCTTTTTTGAGACAGTCTCACTTTATTGCTCCCTGTAGAGTGCCATTCTGTCACAGCTCATAGCAACTGCAAAGTCTTGGGCTTAAGTGATTCTCTTGCCTCAGCCTCCCAAGTAGCTGGGACCACAGGCACCTGCTACAATGCCTGGTCTCCAAACCTGTGAACTCAGGCAAGCCACTCGCCTCGGCCTCCCAGAGTGCTAGGATTAAATGTGTGAGCCACTGCCCAGCCTTACTGCTATGTTGGGTTTCTTAAGATCCCTGACTTCCCTAGTTCGTCCAGGTTCCCCAGAGAGACTCAGTTCTTCCCTCTAGCTCCTTTCCCCCATTCTCTGGCACAGAGAGCCACTGGTTTCTCCCTGCCTGGCCTATACTCTCCTGAGAGGCTCCCACCACCTGAGATGCTTTGCAGAAGAAAGAGAAAGAGGCCACATTCAGAGGGAATGCTGCAGGGACCTGGGGGCATCCCTGCCCGGGTGAGGGCTGTCACTTATCACCTAGAAGACTTAAGGAGGCGCCAAAGAACCATCAATGAGTAAGCAGGGGCCACATCTGGGTTCTGGAAGCCAAGCAGGGTTTGGAGGCAGGATGGTTTGAGCTAAGGAAGGGGCTGAGAGCTTTGAGGGAATTGAAGGTTGTTTGGGAAGGAGTGTGGGCAGGGCGTGATTGAAAGAGAATTTCTATAATATGGAAAGGAGGAAGGAAATGAGGGCTAGAGGGTGAGCCACATGAGCTGGAAGGAGTGGAAAGTGAGTCATTGAAGACAGAAAAGCACACCATAGAACTGGAGGACACTGGGGAGCTAGGGATCATCTCTGAGTCCCTGCAATGAAAATACTTCAATCTGAGAAAATTGGGAGTGGAGAGTTGGAGGTCAAATGACAACATCCTTGGGTCTTAGCAGGAAGTATTTCAAAACCAAAGAATGGAGAGACAGGAAGCCTGAACTCCAGAAGCCTCTCTCTCCTAAGCCTATCTCCCTCCACAGACTGAAGAAGGCCCAGTGGGGCAGCTCTGGGGCTGCATTTGAGCCTCTGGTGCTTGCTGAAGAGGGTTGTGGATTCTCCAGCACCACTGAATACCCTGATCTGGAAGGAGAGAGGGCAACCTATCCACAGGAAGAGGGCCATTTGCTCACTCCTGGGAGGGCCCAGGTATGATTGGAGAGGAACATGGTGGAACCGTGGGAGATGATATGGATCCCTGGACTTGCATGGAGACAGTGGTAGCTGAGAGCCAGGTTGGATAGCTGGATTTGGGAGGAGCAAAAATAAAGTAGGTGATGGCTTAACACCTGTAGCTCAGTGTTCACGGCGCCAGCCATATACACCAGGGCTGGTGGGTTCCAGCCTGGCCTCAGTCTGCTAAACAGTGATAACTACAATTAAAAATATATATATAGCAAGTGCCTGTAGTCCCGGCTACTTGGGAGGCTGAGGCAAGAGAATTGCTTAAGCCAAGAGTTTGAGGTTGCTGTGAGCTGTGATGCTACAGCACTCTACCAAGAGCGATAGTAAGACTGTCTCAATAACTAAGTAACTAACTAACTAAATAAATAAATAAAGTAGGCGAGAGCCAAAGCCTAGGGCTTTGGAACTAGGAAATCTGGAAAAAACCTACTTTTGCATTCTTTTTTCCATTTCTTTTATCTTTCCAGCTGCTTTGGTCTCCTTGGAGTCCCCTGGGCCAGGAGGCTTGCCCCTCCAGAGGGCTGCACTCGCTGGCCTCCTTCAGCACTGTCACAGCCATGAGGAACCCTCTTTACGATTCCTGGGGGACAAAGCTGGCGTCTGAGGAGTAAGGAGAGACCAGCTGCGCTTAGATGCCGGTGGTCCCTTTGGGACCAAAAACTAGTTCCATCATTAGAATAGCCCCTATTGCTAACATGAAGACACATTCCCCTCTTCAGCTCCTGCAACTGCCTTTCTCATCCTCCAAACTAGGCACTAACAGCCCCTCCCTGGGCCCCCATCTGAACCACCCCTTTCCTAGGAGCTCACTGAGTTCTGTTTTCCTTTAGGCCCAATGCTGGCCTTGTTTTTTTCTCCATGTTGTGTAATTAAAAAGCAAGCAAGTGGAGCCTGGAGTTGTCTTTCTCACTGTGAAGCAGGAGGTGGAGAGGCTAATGGGGAAAGAGGGCTCTTTTCACCTGCTGGAGGAGCCAGCTACTATGATGCCGGGCTGGGTCTCCCTAAATTCAAGGAGGCTTCGTCGGAGACGAAGGGAGTCCTACCCTCACCCCCTCCCAGTACAGATTTTCCGGCCCAGTCCCTCGGGTTCCAGCACTGGACCACTGCTCTGGCTCCATTCTCCCGGACCAGCAGTCATGTCAATCCGCCAATCTTCCGCCTCCGAGACCCGGAATCCTGCCCCTAGGCGCAATTGCCCCTTGGGGACTTCCTAGCAGTATGTTCCTCGGTCTGGTTCGGGGACCTGGAAGCCGAGTCCCTCCACCCAACGCCCCACCCAGAACCCCACGTGTGCTGTCCACAGGTTCGCGTCGCGACCCCCATCCCCTTAATTGGGAGGCCCCGCCCCGTGCGCAGTGACGTCGGACGCTGCTGTCAGCCGGCAGTGGGGGGGGTCGGTGTAGGGTAGAATGGCCGCTGCCGCCGTCACTCGCGGGACCCCGGGAGGTAAGAGCCAGGGCCTTTCGCCCGTCTCTCTGCCCCCGCGCCAGGGGGCGCAGCTCCACCAAGTCCGGACGTGGAGAGCTGCGCCGCCGACCCTCGTCCCTCCTCCCTGTTCTCCCCCAGCGCCCGCTTCGGTCCTCCTCCCCCGCGCCAGGGGGCGCAGCTCCGCCTAGGGACCCCCGCACCCCTCACCCGCACTGTTCCTCGCCCGCGGACTTTGCTCCGCGGCTTCTCCAGAACATCCCTCTGTGTAGACGGGATCTTCCCACCTCTGAGGTTGTCCGGGGACCACCACCCCTCCGTGAGGGGGCACCCCAAGCTCCAGGCGTCCGAGTCCTGCGCCGCCCCCGGGCCTGCAGCCCAGGACCCGCTCCTGCTCCGCACCCTGGCTGGCTGCCTAGCCGGGACTGCGCACCTGCGCCCTGGGGCGGAGTCCTTACCCCAACCCCAGTTTCACGGCACACAGCCGAGCCCGGACGGGCTTCCTCCCCCTCTCCATCTCGGACACCTGGTGGAGCCCGAGCTGAGAGCCTCCTCCAGCTCCCATCTGTTCCCCGCAGAAGGGCGGGGGCTCAAGCTGGAGCCAGAGCGGTAGATGGGGTAGGGTAGGCCTGGAGGCCAGGAGAGGCAGAGGCGACTGAGGAAAGAGGGCTGTCAGCCTCAGGGTGGAGGACGGGTTTTCCTGAGGGTGTGAACCTAGGTCCTGGGTTTCTAGCCCAGATTCTACCCGGCCCTATCTAAACTGGAAGAGCAGGAATAGGTTAGGGTCAGCTATCAGATATGCCCTTACCCTTGGAAAAATCAAATAGAGAAGAAACTCAGGGTGTGTCATCTAAGGCCTAGCTTTCCACCCGGTCTTAGAATCTCCTGCCCTCCCCCCAGCATCCAGGCTGTTTTGCCAAACAATCCTCCAGGGACAGGATGCCCTGAGTCCCAGCCCCCAGAACCTGATCCAACCATAGCCCCAGCCACAGCAAGAGCCCAAGCTTCAGGGCCTCTGAGGCCCCAGCCCCATAGCCTTTTCCCCTCCTCCACCCCAGCCTCATCCTGCTATGTTCTGTCTCCCCACTCCTGTTGACTCCTGCCTCTGTGTCTGGGTTCTCCCTCACTTCTATTCTCTGGTTCTACTGTCATGTCATAGTCAAGTCCCTTCCTCTCTGTCCTCATCTTTTCCAGTGATCACAACCCAGATTTTTACCCTTCCCCTGCCTCATATCCCTCATCCTGAATTAATGTGGGAGCTTCTGCCATAACCTTGTTCTCTCTCTTCCCAGCACAGACTCCCCCTCCCCCCGGCCCTTCAGGCCGGGGGTGACCTTGCCCCCTGGATCCCTCACCATGAATAGCAAGGATACCACCGAGGTTGCTGGTGAGTTCACAAACCAGGTTCCCAATTTGGGCATGGCCTTTTGTTCTGCCATGCTGTGGTGGCCCTCTCAGTTTAGGATTGCCTGCTCTCCTTGTCATGGCATCGGTTTTCCCCAATGCTCTGGATTCCCTTCAGCCCTTTCCCCCCAGGCTATCTATCGTTTGGATGCCAGGAGTAGGATAGGTAACACATTAAGCCCTCTCTTTTAATTCCCTCTAGAGAACAACCACCACCTGAAGATCTTTCTCCCCAAGAAGCTGCTGGAGTGTCTCCCTCGCTGCCCTCTGCTGCCTCCAGAGCGGCTACGGTGGAATACAAATGAGGTTTTCTAGGGATCTGGGAGATTAGGGCCCAGCAAGGCCTCATAGGTTGGAGGTGGTTTGGTGGGGGTCTTTCTGTGTCTCTTAACACTCTTAAGCACAGAGCACTATTCTAGGCTCTTTGGAGATGACAGATGAGGTGTAAAATCATAGATCCTGCAGGAGCCTATGTCTCCTTAGCCTATCTTCCTGGTAAAAACCATGGCTACTACCTATAAAGAATGTCTTATATATGCTCTGCCGTATCTTATTTAATCCTCTAAGGACACTATAGAACAGACCCTGTTATTAACCCCATGTTATTGATGAGGAAACCAATTTACCTCAGCAAACTATTATCTACCTCACTCCAGAGCCCTTGCCTTTAACCACCACTGATACTGGCTCCTTCTAGGGGGCACAGTCCTGGTTTTTTGGGGGTTTTGTTTTATGTTTTATTTTTGAGACAGGATCTTACTTTGTCGCCCTTGGTAGAGTGCCATGGTGTCATAGCTAACAGCAACCTCAAACTCTTGAGCTCAAGTGGTCCTCTTGTCTCAGCCTCCCCAGTAGCTGGGACTACTGGGGTGCCCACCACAATACCCAGCTATTTTTAGAGACAAGGTCTCAATCTTGCTCAGGCTGGTCTTGAACCTGTGAGCTCAGGCAATCCACCTGCCTCAGCCTCCCAGACTGCTGGGATTACATGCATGAGCCATCACGCCCGGCCCAGGACACAGTCCTTGTGTTTCTCACCTTCTGTATTCTGCGCAATTAGTGCCTTGTATGTAGTTGGTGGTCAATAATTACTGAGTTAATGTTAAAAGAGAATTGTCGCTAAAGGGTATGTGTGTATGTCGTTGTAAGTGCTTTAGAGTCTTTAGGGTGGCCAACAGAATTTCATGGAGCATCTGGAAAGGGAGTCAGTGTATAGGATAGTGAGGATTTCTAGACGTGGAGAGGAGGACACATTAGCACTTCAAGCTTGTGGGTCATTAACATGCAGGAGCTGACTGCTCAGGTCATGTTTGGGGAGGGATCAGTGGTCCCATCTGGCGATAATGATAGGTACAATATGGGCAAGTAGTGAAAACAATGGTTTGATCCCTTGTTGGGGAGAACCTTGGAGTCAGGCTAAAGAATCTGAAATTACGCTGGGTGCAGTGGCTCACACCTGTAATCCTAGCACTCTGAAAGGCCAAGGCAGGTGGATTGCTTGAGCTCACAGATTCAAGACCAGTGTGAACAAAAGCAAGACCCCTTCTCTACTAAAAATAGAAAAACTGAGGCAAGAGGACTGCTTGAGCCCAAGACTTGGAGGTTGCTGTGAGCTACGATGGCACAGCACTCTACTCAGGGCAACAGCTTGAGACTCAGTCTCAAAAACAAAGAAATTTGGGCGGCGCCTGTGGCTCATTGAGTAGGGCACTGTGTGCCAAAGGTGCCAGGTTTAAACCTGGCCTCAGCCGAACTGCAAAACAGAAAAATAGCTGGGCGTTGTGGCAGGTGCCTGTAGTCCCAGCTACTCAGGAGGCTAAGGCAAGGGAATCACCTAAGCCCAGGAGTTGGAGGTTGCTGTGAGCTGTGTGACATCACAGCACTCTACCGAGGGCAATAAAGTGAGACTCCGTCTTTATTAAAAAAAAAAAAAATGTAAAAATTCCTGGCAGTGTCAAACCATTGAAGTTTATTTGAGTCAGGAAGAGACATAAAAATGGATTGGGGAAGGGTAAAATAATGCTTAGTATGAAGAATGGATGATGAAGAACATGGATCTGGCCCCAAGATAAAGTCCTAGGTGGGAGAGCAAGAAGAAGAGATGGTTAGACTTTGAGATGCGTTCTGGGGTTCTTTTGTTTTGAGACAGAGTCTCACTATGTCTCCCTTGGTAGAGTGCTGTGGCATCACAGCTCACAGCAACCTCCAACTCGTGGGCCTAAGTGATTCTCTTACCTCAACCTCCTGAGGAGCTGGGACTACAGGCGCCTGCCACAATGCCTGGCTATTTTTTGGTTGTGGTTGTCATTGTTATTTAGTAGGCCCAGGCTGGGCCGAACCCATCAGCTTTCGGTGTATGTGGCTGGTGCCCTACTCACTAAGCCACAGGTGCCAAGCCCATTCTGGGGTTTGTTTTTGTGTGTTTGTTTGTTTGTTTGTTTGTTTAGAGACAGAGTCTCACTTTATCACCCTCAGTAGAGTGCCTTGTTGTTACAGCTCACAGCAACCTCCAGCTTAGGTGATTCTCTTGCCTCAGCCTCCTGAGTAGCTAAGACTACAGGTGCCCGCCACAACGCCTGGCTATTTTTTTGTCGCAGTTTGGCCAGGACCGGGTTTGAACCCACCACCCTCGGTATACAGGGCCAGTGCCCTACTCATTGAGCCACAGGCGCCGCCCCATTCTCAGGTTCTTAAGAGGGCAGTGGGCTTTGCTGGGTCCCACTACTTAGAGTGTCCTCCACTAGCTGTCACAGCTCAATGGAGAGCAAGAAACCAAGGGTATGACCAAGGTGATAGGCTATGATTCTATGAAGAGGACACCTACCTGAGTGCCTCCTCTCCTATAGGAGATTGCATCCTACTTGATCACCTTTGAGAAGCATGATGAGTGGCTATCCTGTGCCCCAAAGACAAGGTAAGAAAGCTCAAGAAGGTGGGGAGTGGCAGGGTTCCCAGCTTCTGGTTACAGAACTTGAGGCAAACCCTTCCCTTTCCAGGCCTCAGAATGGCTCCATCATCCTCTATAACCGCAAGAAAGTGAAATACCGAAAGGATGGTTACCTCTGGAAGAAGCGGAAGGATGGGAAGACTACTCGAGAGGACCACATGAAGCTGAAGGTCCAGGGCATGGAGGTAAGACAGACATTCAGCTCATCTGCCCTAACCTGCTCTCCTCCACCCTTAGCTTGAATCCAGCCCTGCCAGGGCTTGGTGGCATTGTCTACCTCAGCCCCCTCCCAGTCACTCTTCCCTTCTCATTCACTGTGGATCACCTAACTGATTGGTTAGATCACTCTCTGCTTCCTGTTTCCCTCCATGACTCAACTCTCCAGGCTTGAGGCCCTGCCTGCCCTCCAGGAAACTGATGCCCAGTCCCCTCACTACTCTTGCATTTCCCTGGAGTATCTAAGCAGTATACTCTAAGTACAAGTTTCTTTTCCCAAATCATTGTTCCTCATCTCAGATATATATTTGCTTTGCCCTCTGATTTCTAGATAGTCACGTGTCTCAAATCTGGTCCTCATTTTCAGGCTCCAGCCCCACTGTTCCCTTCTCTCGTCCCTCATCTCTGACTTAGAGCTGCTGGGATTAGAAGGGGTTGGGGAATAGATGGGGGTGGGTGAAGGGTTGAAAAGGAACTGGTGGAAAGATTGGGATTCCTGCAAAGGGACTGAACAGAGGAAGAGTTGGGGAGCAGACTAGCCCTCCCCCCACCCCAGCCTGTCTCCTGGCAGTGTCTCTATGGCTGCTACGTTCACTCTTCCATCGTCCCCACATTCCATCGGCGCTGCTACTGGCTGCTCCAGGTAAGAACGTGAGAGCTCAGGGAGCCAGACCCTTCCTGGCTCTTTGAGGGACATGGGTCTGTAAGGATGACTAGGTCTGTGGGGAAAGGAGCCTGGGAAGAAGAGAAAGGGGGTAGGGGATGGAAAGAGCCAAAAATTGGGGATGAATTTGGGAGAGTGCCCAGGAAGAAAGTGAAGACTAGGAAGCTGAGCCCCTGACCTCAGGACCCCATGGCTCTCCGTGTATACCCTTGTGCTCGCAGAACCCTGACATCGTCCTTGTGCATTACCTGAACGTCCCAGCCCTGGAGGATTGTGGAAAGGGCTGCAGCCCCATCTTTTGTTCCATCAGCAGCGACCGTCGAGAGTGGCTGAAGTGGTCCCGGGATGAGCTATTGGGACAGCTGAAGCCCATGTGTAAGGCAGCAGGGCAGATAGAGCTTCAAGGGTAGAGTGGAAACAGGGGCCTCCCAAAGGGACCAGGGTTCTGTACCCAAAACCTGTGTGGTGACCATTTTCTTCCAACCTTGGAGGATGCTAGGATTCCTGGTGCATTCTTAGGTGTTAAAATACAGAAAAGGCACTAAAAGCTACATGTTCAAGCATTCTGGAGGCTGGTGGCCTCTGTTTACCTAGCTAGAACTCCTGAAGCATTTCAGGTGCTTGGAAGAACCATTAAGGTACTTTGGGGCCTGTTTTGTGGGAGTCCCACAGCACTTTCCCCCAATCTCCTCTAGTTCATGGCATCAAGTGGAGCTGTGGGAATGGGACAGAGGAATTCTCTGTAGAACAGCTGGTGCAGCAGATCTTGGACACTCACCCAACCAAACCTGCACCTCGAACCCATGCCTGTCTCTGCAGTGGGGGCCTTGGTGAGTACCGCCTGACCCTAAGGTGCTGTACCCACCTAATACTACTTTTACTCAAGCCAGGGGAATAGTTGTCTTTATAGGATTTGCATGCTGATTTGCAAGTCTTCTGCATGTCCCCAGGAAGATGGGCCAGATGAACAGAGGCCTTGGCATCTGGATGTCTTTTTATTTAGTGGTCCTGGCAGCCTGTGTCCTTTTCTACCTTCTACTTTTAGTAATTTCCATTCCCCCCCCCACACCACCAGATACACCCAGCCTTAGCTTTATTCCTTGTTCACAACTCCCAAGGTTCTGTTCTTTTTCTTTTTTTAATGCCTTTACCTTTTGTTTCAGCTGCTCCCCTAAGCCTCTGTTTTCCTTTAATGTTGTTCCTCCCCTAGTCCTATTCTTTCTGAGGGTAAAGGTGCTGGAGAGGGGCAATGGGAAAGAGAGAATGGCTGTTTCTGAGGCCTCCCAGTGGCCATAATCAGTATTACACCTTTGATCTATAGGGAAGTCCCAGGAAATAACTTTATTGCTGCTTTCTGGAATGCAAGGCTGGAGAAGGATGTGTCTTATGCCTTCTCTCCTCCCCACCCCTCCCCACTCCAGGTTCTGGGAGCCTTACGCACAAATGCAGCAGCACGAAACACCGCATCATCTCTCCCAAAGTGGAGCCCCGAGCTTTAACCCTGACCTCTGTCCCCCACACTCATCCTCCTGAACCTCCTCCACTCATAGCTCCACTTCCTCCAGAGCTCCCCAAGGCACATACCTCCCCATCTTCTTCTTCCTCTTCCTCCTCTTCATCAGGTTTTACAGAACCCCTAGAAATCAGACCTAGCCCTCCCACCTCTCGAGGGGGTTCATCGAGAGGAGGCACTGCTATCCTCCTCCTCACAGGACTGGAACGACGTGCTGGAGGATTGACACCCACCAGGCACTTGGCTCACCAGGCTGATTCTAGACCTAACATGAGCTTGGCTGTAGTTGTAGGCTCTGAGCCCTCTGCCCCACCTGCTCCTCCCAGTCCTGCCTTTGACCCTGATCGTTTTCTCAACAGCCCCCAGAGGGGCCAGACCTATGGAGGAGGGCAGGGAGTAAGCCCAGACTTCCCTGAGGCAGAGGCTGCCCATACCCCCTGTCCTGCCCTAGAGCCTGCTGCTGCCCTAGAGCCCCAGGCAGCTGCTCGGGGTCCCCCTCCACAATCAGGAGCAAGTGGGAGAAGAGGAAACTGCTTTTTCATCCAAGATGATGACAGTGGAGAAGAACTCAAGGCCCAGGGAACTGCCCCACCCATACCCTCACCCCCTCCCTCACCCCCTCCCTCACCTGCCCCTTTGGAGCCATCAGGCAGGGTAGGAAGAGGGGAGGCCTTGTTTGGAGGACCTGCTGGGGCCAGCGAACTGGAGCCCTTCAGTCTTTCATCATTCCCAGACCTTATGGGAGAACTCATCAGTGATGAAGCTCCAAGCATCCCGGCCCCAACCCCCCAGCTCTCTCCTGCTCTTAGCACCATCACAGACTTCTCCCCAGAGTGGTCCTACCCAGAGGTGAGTCTCAGGCTTACCTGCTCCCTTCTCCCTCCCATTTGTTTTCTGATTCCCTAAAAGATTTGTATTAACTCTTATCTATTTCCCTCAATTTTCATAGCTTCTTAGATCTCTACTTTTATGTAGAGTACAGCTTCTTTTCTGTTTCTATAGTCCTCACTGACTTAACCCTTACTTTCCCTTCAATGTGTTAACAGGGTTAACTGGAGTCCTCATTCCCTTCATAACTGCTTTCAAGGGGATGACTGGGAATTTTCAGCCTGGAAAAGAAAAAATACAATAGGCATGTGATTGCACACTTTGAGTAGCTAAAAGACTGTGTTAGCAGTGGAGAAGTTCTGCCCCAGAAAGGGAAAGGAGGAACTACAAGGGGGGTGACATCCAAACAGAACTTCCCCGTGATGACAGCTATGTGGTAGCCTTTGGGGAGGCCCTGAATTGCCTATTTCTGGTAGATTCACAAAGAGATGTGAATTTTGAGGTAGAGAGATTGACTGGCTGTCCTTACCCCACTGGTCCTATCAATTCCTGTACCCCCAGACTCTACCATGCCTGGGTGATAATAGATACTCCTTAAGGATCTGAATAAATAAATGAATGAATATGTATGTAAACACCCTTCTAATCACATCCTCTCTGACTTCTGTCTGCAGGGTGGGGTCAAGGTGCTCATCACAGGTCCTTGGACAGAGGCCGCTGAGCATTACTCCTGTGTCTTTGATCACATCGCAGTACCAGCCTCACTTGTCCAGCCTGGTGTCTTACGCTGCTACTGTCCTGGTATGAGGAATGGGAATGGTAGGAAAGGGACTGACAAATGTACTGTTAGGACAGATCAGAACCTCCAGGCTTCCAGGAAGCAGTGGGAGCAAATGGGTTATTATGAGAGCATAAGGACCTCATTCAGTCCTGAGGTTGAGTGCCAAGCTTCCCCAGCAGGCAGAAGAGCCTGTGTTTAGGGGTTGTAAAAATCTGTTCTGTACATGAAATCTCACTAGCTAACCACTGATCTGAGATAAGTCTGATCCTTTCTGGGGTCTTTAGCTTCCTCTCCTATAAGGTCAGGCATTGACTAAAGAGATCATTAAAGTCCCTCTAGGCCAGGTGTCCTCAAACTTTTTTTTTTTTTTAACTAATTTTATTAAATCATAATTGTGTACATTGGTGCAATCATAGGGCAGAATGTGCTTCATATATAATCAGAAATATTTTAATCATACCGTTAGAGATAGCCTTCATGGCATTTTCTTGATCACTATATAAAGACATTAATACTCTACATTTAATAAGTTTCACCAGTACCCTGCTAAAAAATGTGGAATGCTTCACGAATTTGCATGTCATCCTTGCACAGGGGCCATGCTAATCTTCTCTGTATCATTCCAATTTTAGTATATGTGCTGCCGAAGCAAGCACTATCCTCAAACTTTTTAAACGGGGCCAATTCACTGTCCCTCAGACCGTTGGAGGGTCGGACTATAGTTTAAAAAAAAAACTATGAACAAATTCCTATGCACACTGCACATATCTTATTTTGAAGTAAAAAACAAAATGGGAACAAAAACAATTCACACCAATGCATGTGGCCCACGGGCCATAGTTTGAGGACCCCTACTCTAGGCTCTCTGGCTTAGAATCGGAGTCTCCAACCCCAATCCAGGGAGAATGAGAAAGAGATGTTAGTCTTCTCTGACCAGTCTTGAGACTGAAGGACACTGGCTTCTAGACCTGTGCTATCCAGTGTGGGTAGCCATTAGCCCCGTGTGCCTATTTAATTAAATTCAGTTTCCCAGTAACACTGACAACATTGCAAGTGCTCAGCAGCCACATGTGCAGATGTAGAACATTTCTGTCACTGCAGAAAGTTCTATTGGACAGCACTGGTCAAGACTTGATTGCCAAGGCTCATCTCTGCCCTTTTGCCATCAATCCTGCCCTGACCCTGTACTCCACAGTCTAGGGGACCCCAGGGATCCCTGGGGTGGCAGGTTGACAGCTTTGCTATCTATGAGAATGTTCTCCCTTAGTCTTAACAGCCCTATTCAGCCACATACAGGAGCAAAGGGGATAAGATGAGAGAAGCTAGGGACTGGGAGAAAAAGTCTCAGTCCATGATCTGAGATCAGGCCCTGATGGTCTCATCCAGAGCCCTCAGAGCCACAGACATTGAGACTCTGGGATACAGCTCTCACTGGACACTGTTCGTGAGCATGTAACTCCCCTTTCCCCTACTTAGTAATAGGGTCATGACTCTGGACTGTTGACCTGGAGATCAAGGGGTTTATCCATCATCAAATTGTTCATAAATACAAGTGTCTCTTAACCCTCAGCTTCCAAACTTTGTTGCTGAATAACAAACATCCTTAACTATGAAGCTTAGAATCCAAGAGGTCTCTGACCTATAGTAGATATTCAGTTCTTGAATGAACAAACTCCCTTTCCAGTTAGTTCCAAGGCCAATGAAGCAAGGACCTCTTAGCCTAAAGCAAAGGAGCGAGGGAGATAGAAATGGCATGATCTTCTATGGCTATAACACAGGTGGCCAGAGGAGGAACCAGGGAAAGAAAGCCTTTCTCACTGATCTTGCCCCCCCCCAGCCCATGAGGTAGGGCTGGTGTCTTTGCAGGTGGCAGGGCGGGAGGGGCCCCTTTCTGCTTCTGTGCTCTTTGAGTATCGAGCCCGCCGATTCCTGTCTCTGCCTAGTACTCAGCTTGACTGGTTGTCACTGGACGGTGAGTACCTTGCCCTCTGACTCCAAATGTTGGGCCCCACAACCTTTGAGCATGACACGTTCCTAGACCCCTCAGGATTCAGGGAGCTACCACTTATCCCCACTTTACCACTCTTTTTTTCAGTTCTATTTCTTTGGTTATTTCTGAATGCAGCAGCAAGCTTCCTTTCTCTCCTCTTCCCCATAAGTCTTAGCACTTTTTTAAAAGATGAGGTCTCACTGTGTTACCCAGTCTGGTCTTAAAACTTCTGGGCTGAAGTGATCCTCCTGTCTCAGCCTCATAAGCAGCTGGGATTAGAGGCCTGCACCACCATACCCAGCTTCTTGGCTCTGTCATAATCCCAGTTCTTACCCTGCCCTTTCCATCCTAAAGGTTGGGATGTAGACAAGGAAGGCTAAGAGGCGGAGGCAGGGACAGGATCTAGAGCAATATATAGGTGCTATGCATATATATATGTATATATGTGTGTGTGTGTGTGTGTGTATGTATGTATATAGATATTTATATGTGCATTTAAATTTTTTTCTCCTTTTGGCTTTGTGTATTCATTATAGGAAATTGGGAAATTACAGAAAGCACAAAGTATAAAATTATAGTTTCCTGTAATACCACTAATTAGTGATAGCTACTGCTGATATTGTGATGTACTTTCTTATACACAGTCACACATACACTCATACATTTGTGTATAGATATATTTATTTTAAACATTCTTTTTTTATTTATTTTTTTGTTGTTGTTGCAGTGGTCATTATTGTTTTAACTGGCCCTGGCCGGGTTCAAACCCGCCAGCCTTGGTGTATGTGGCCAGTGCCCTACCCGCTGAGCTACGGGCGCCGCCCAACCTCAAACGCTTGGACTTAAGCAATTCTCTTGCCTCAGCCTCCTGAGTAACTGGGACTACAGGCGCCCCCACAATGCCCAGCTATTTGTTTTTAGCAGGCCAGGCTGGGTTTGAATGCACCAGCCCTGGGGCATGTGACCAGTGCCTGCCCTACTGACTGAGCTACGGGTGCCACTCGATATATTTATGTAAATCGGGATTGTTTTTTTTCCTTTTATTGATTTTCTCTCTTGTGGCTTTGAGAACTGTTTCTATCTGCACCTGCTACTTTCTTGAGGTTTACTTTTCTTTCTCTTCTTGGTATCTCTATCGTTGCCTGTTGGTTTCTCTCAGTTTTGCTGTTGTCCCTGTTGAGTTTGTCTCTGTCTCCCTCCATCCCTACTTCTCTCTTTCAGGGGCTCACATTTAGAGCGAGCCCCCATCACAAAGCCTGAGCGTGCGTGTTAGGTTCTGTGCCTGTCAACTTGAGTCTGCCTACCTTCGGAAGTCACCAGCTCTTAGTCCTGTTATGCCTTTGTTCTGTTCTGTGACTATTCACCACCAGTTTTTCTGTCCCTGTCTAATCTTTGTTTTACCATTTCTTCTGTGGATCTCTTCCATCTGTCTTCTTTAAAGTTCTTCTTGAACCAATGTCTTGACTTACCTCTCTTCCTTCTTATTGTTTATCTGGTATTCTCTCCTATCCCAGCCCTCCTTTTTCCTTTCTTTCCTCTCCTTCACCTTTATCTCTATGCTCTCTCCTGCCTTTGTTTTACCTGGGTTTCTGTTCATCATTCTCTGCCCCTCCCCTGCTGTCACCTTTATACCTTCTTCCCCTTCTATCCTGGTATCTCAGAACATTCCCAGTTTTCACCCTGTTTCCCTGTGCCTGTTTTCCTATGGCTCTAACCACCCCGCCTTCCCTCCTTGTCCTTGTTTGATCTCGGGAGGGGACAGATACAGCTTAGGGGGGATATGTGTGTGTGCATATGTATGTGTATATTTGTGTATGGGGTAGCAGGGGGCAGAGGAGGAGGAAGACATGGCTGTCTATCTCTGTTACTTTCCCTCCCCCACCATCCTCTTTGTGGACAGCTGTGGGGGGCTGGGAGGAGGGGGCGGTGCTGTTCAAATCACAGTCCCTGAGCTCTTTTGGGCAGTGATTAATAGAGAAGAGGGACCCTAGAGTCCTTTAGCCCCAGCATGGTTGACAAAGGTAGTGTCTGGGGTAAGAACAATTCACCTAGGAAGAGGGTACATGTGTGATTTGAGGCAGCTGGGGACTGGATGGCTGTTTAGGAATTCCTACCATCTCTGTCTTGAAGGAAATAGTCTTGGTTCTGGATCTTGGTTCTAGGTCTATGGGTAGTATTCACGGCCCTTGTTTAAGGACTGAATTTTGGTGGGCTTCATTTAAGTGAGTGGGTTAAAGGGCTAATGTTTAGGGAAGAGAAAGGAATGCAATTCTCTGTCTTCATGCCCAGATCTTGGGAAGGGTCCAGTTTTGGTGTTCAGGGCATTGCCTAGACCCTGCGCACTTAGGCTCCCATACCCATTTCCCCTCAGACAACCAGTTCCGGATGTCCATACTGGAGCGACTAGAGCAGATGGAGAAGAGGATGGCAGAAATCGCAGCAGCTGGCCGGGCACCTCACCACGGTCCTGATGCTCCTCCAATTCAGGTACTTCCTTGAGAAGGGAGGTGGTCTACAATGGGGAGCAAGAGGAAGGTCTGCCTAAAGAAAATGACTCCAGTGGGTGACTCTCCTTGCTCTCCTGTCCCCTGTTGTCTCTCAGCCAGCTCTCCTTCCCCCTGATTATCACCCTGCGCCCATCCCCACCGTGTGGCAAGAGTGGCTATTCTGGGCACCCTCTTGGCATGACAGACTTCAGACTATTTCTGGTCTGAAGGAGGGTGGAAGTGAAGGAGTGGGTGGGGGAGGGGTCAAGAGAATTGTACCTCAGAGATCTATGGGTGCCAAGTCTCTGAAGGAAGAGGGCTGGGGAGTCTCAGCCTCTGGCTTGTGAGAGGAGAGGCCCTCTGTGGATATGGCACTGACCTGAGCTGATGGTGAAGGCAAAACATGGGTAAGGATTTGTGAGGTCTGACTGCCAGATGGGCTGAAGGAAGTGGCTGTGGGTATAGGGAACACTGAGGCTGAACAGGAACTCTGTGGACACGTGGAGAACTAATGGGCCATCAAATATCCAGGTAGTGGGAACTAGAGCAGGAAGCATGGGGAGGGAGAGTTAGAAGTTGAGAGGACAGACAAGGGGTGGGCAATGCCATCCCAAGCCAGGGACCAATGCTCAGGTCTCTTCATCCTCATCACAGGATGAAGGCCAGGGCCCTGGGTTCGAGGCACGGGTGGTGGTCTTGGTAGAGAGCATGATCCCGCGCTCCACCTGGAGGGGTCCTGAGCGCCTGGCCCACAGAAGCCCCTTCCGAGGCATGAGCCTCCTGCACCTGGCCGCTGCCCAGGGCTATGCCCGCCTCATCGAGACCCTGAGCCAGTGGCGGTAAGCATGGGCAGCAGGGAGTGGGCTGGGCAGCCATAGGACAGAAATGCCAGGGAACTGAGGAGGAACCAGAGGACCTGGGGAGCCAAGAGAGAGCTGAAGTCATTATAGAAAGGGATGTGGGGCGGTGGCCCCATATATCGAGGGTGGTGGGTTCATACCTGCTCCCGGGCAAACAGCAACAGCAACAACAAAAAATGCCTGGGCGTTGTGGCAGGCACCTGTAGTCCCAGCTACTCAACCAAAAAATAGCCAGGCATTATGGCGGGTGCCTGGTAGTCCCAGCTACTCGGGAGGCTGAGGCAAGATAATCACTAAGCCCAAGAGTTTGAGGTTGCTGTGAGCTGTAACGCCATGGCACTCTACCTAGGGCAACAAAGTGAGACTACCTCAAAAAAAAAAAGGGGGGGAGGCTTGGCACCTGTGGCTCAAGCAGCTAAGGCGCCAGCCACGTACACCTGAGCTGGCGAGTTCGAATCCAGCCTGGACCCGCCAAACAATAATGACGGCTGCAACCAAAAAATGGCCAGGCGTGTGGAAGGCACCTATAGTCCCAGCTACTTGGGAGGCGGAAGCAGGAGAATCGCTTGAGCCCAGAGTTGGAGGTTGCTGTGAGCTGTAATGCCACGACACTCTACCCAGGGTGACAGCTTGAAGCTCTGTCTCAAAAAAAAAAAAAAAAAAGGGAGCTAGGAGTTAACATCGTGACTTGTGACACTGACCTCTTGACCTCCTTCAGCTGATTAGTCTCTGCCTCATCCCAGTGGCCCTAATGCTTCCAGACCATTCACTTCTCAGTCCTTTCACTTATTACTTTGCCTGCTTTTTCCTTGACTGGGCTTCCCTGTCCCTCTCCCAAATTCTCTAGGACTGTGGAGACTGGAAGCTTGGACTTAGAGCAAGAGGTTGACCCACTCAACGTGGATCACTTCTCTTGCACCCCTCTGGTGAGAACGCTAGAATCTTGAGTGCATGTGGGGCAATGGGCAACGGAAACAGTGCTTCAAAGGGAAGATCATTTGGACACAGGGAGTAGGGTGGGCTAGGTGTGAAGAACTGGCCACCTGGGACCCACCCGCACCCTCCTCCCCCATCCTGTCTCTCTCCTCAGATGTGGGCTTGTGCTCTGGGACACCTGGAAGCTGCTGTGCTCCTTTTCCGCTGGAACCAACAGGCACTGAGTATTCCAGATTCTCTAGGCCGGCTACCCCTGTCTGTGGCTCATTCCCGGGGTCATGTGCGCCTTGCCCGCTGCCTTGAGGAACTACAGAGACAGGAAGCTTCACTTGAGCCCCCACTTGCCCTATCGCCACCCTCTTCCAGCCCAGACACTGGTGAGGGCTGCCCCCACAGGGTGGGATGTGGGTTGATGGATAGGCCAGGGCAATGCCAAGAGTGGAGACAGAAAGAGAGGTGGCAAACTGAGGAATAGTTAAGGATGGGGGAGGTAACAGAAGCAAAAACAGACAGGGAAGCGGAGAACAAGGATGGGAGAGGCAGGACACCACAGGGGTGGCTGCAGACTCCTACTGCTCTGACCCTCTTCCTCACCACACAGGTCTGAGCAGCGTCTCCTCACCCTCAGAGCTGTCGGATGGCACTTTCTCTATCACATCAGCCTATTCTAGTGCCCCAGATGGCAGTCCTCCCCCTGCTCCTCTGCCTGCCTCTGAGATTACTATGGAGATGGTCCCAGGCCAGCTCTCCTCTGGTGCCCCAGAGGCCCCTCTACTCCTCATGGACTATGAGGCCACCAACCCCAGTGGGCCCCCAGCCTCCCCTCCTGCCCTCCCACCAGCTCCAGACAATGAGGCTGCTCCAGAGGATGCTGACAGCTCACAGGCTGTGGATGTGATCTCGGTACTGCTCATATTGAGAGAATTTTGAGGGCTAGAAATGCAGCTGGGTACAGAGGTAGGGCAAGGCAGACTATTCCATGAAACACAGTAAGAGTCTGGCTTCAACTGGGAAGAAGGGACTATTTACCTTCATTTGGGGTAAATGAAGGAGAGGGTGGGGGAGGGGTCAGGAGAATTGTACCTCAGAGATCAGAGGGAGGGTAACCCTTTGCTTAGCTCCTTTCAGATGTTGTAACTCAGAAGTCATCAATCAGCAGAGGTTAAATCTGGGGAATAGCTTGGCACCATAGCTCAGTAGTTAGGGCACTGGCCACATATACCAGAGCTGGTGGGTTTGAGCCTGGCCAGGACCTGCTAAATAATGACAATACCAAAAAAATAGCCTGGGGTTGTGGTGGGCGCCTGTAGTCCCAGCTACTTGGAAGGCTGAGGCAAGAGAATCACTTAGGCCCAAGAGTTTTGAGATTGCTGTGAGCTGTGACGCCATGGCACTTTACCAAGGGCAACATAGTGAAACTGTCTCAAAAAAAAAAAAAAAAAAAGAAAGAAACTGGCGGCGCTTGTGGCTCAGTCGGTAAGGCGCCAGCCCCATATACTGAGAGTCGTGGGTTCAAACCCAGCCCCAGGCAAAGTGCAACAACAAAATGTAGCCAGGTGTTGTGGCAAGCACCTGTAGTCCCACCTTCTCGGGAGGCTGAGGCAAGAGAATCACCTAAGCCAGGAGTTGGATGTTGCTGTGAGCAATGTGACACCACGGCACTCTGCCCAGGGCCATAAAGTGAGACTCTGTCTCTACAAAAAAAAAAAAAAAACCGGGCTCGGCACCCATATCACAGTGGTTATGGCACCAGTGGCCATATGCACTGAGGCTGGCAGGTTGAAACCTGGCACAGGCCAGCTGAACAACTGCAACAAAAAATAGCCAGGTGTTGTGGTGGGTGCCTATAGTCCCAGCTATTCAGGGGGCTGAGGCAAGAGAATCGCTTAGGCCCAAGAGTTTGAGGTTGCTGTGAGCTGTGATGTCCTAGCACACTACTGAGGGCGATGTAGTGAGACTCCATATCAAAAAACCAACAAAAAACTTGGAGTCTCTGGCTTAGTGAGTAGGGTGCCAGACCCACATACTGAGGGTGGTGGGTTCAAACCCAGCCCCGGCCAAATTGCAACAAAAAAATAGCCGGGCTTTGTGGCAGATGCCTGTAGTCCCAGCTTCTCGGAAGGCTGAGGCAAGAGGATCGCCAAAGCCCAAGGACTGGAGGTTGTTGTGAGCTGTAATGCCACGCACTCTACTGAGGGCAACAAAGTGAGACTCTGTCTCTTAAAAAAAAAAAACTGGGGAATACCTTTCAGTTAGAGCTGGATTGTAGGAGTTTCCTGTTGATCTATGAAGGGAATGAGTTCTTTTTTTTTTTTGAGACAGAGTTTTACTTATTAACCCTCGGTAGAGTGCCGTGGAGCTTAGGTGAGTCTCTTGCCTTAGCTTCCCAAGTAGCTGGGACTACAGGCACCTGACACAATGCCCAGCTATTTTTTCGTTGCAGTTTGGCCGGGGCTGGGTTTGAACCCACCACCCTCGGTATATGGGGCCGGCGCTTTACCCACTGAGCCATAGGCACCGCGCAGGGAGAGTTCTTAAGGAACAAGGGTGATGGAGGGCAGCTAGGAGGTGTGTGGAACAGCGAGGTTGGCAAGATAGTGGGGATCTGGCAGTGGGAAGTTTTGCATATGGTAAAAGCGAAGGTCATGGAGAATGAAAGAATAAGAGTGAATCTTCAAGTGTAGCTTCATACTTCTGTGCTAGAACCCTGGAACATATCTGTTTTAGAGAGGCTAATGGAGTAATTGGGTAGCACTAAAAGTACAAAAAACCTAAGAGAACCCCAAAAGGTAGACTGCTGTGTGGCCTGCAGGAAGTGCTACGTGATTTAGGGATGGACCAAAGGCTAAGTTGGAGTCATTCAATAGGGTATCATGTGGTTGGCAAACACCGAGCTGGTTCTTGGAGCAGAGGATGGTGGTGGCATGGATGGCAGCCATGAGGTAGACCCAGGTAGGATGGTGGGTGGTCAATCTGAAAGGACATCAAGTCCTCTATTTACTCAGCTTCTGAATCTCCATTTGGAGTATGTCCTTACATTCTCTACATCTTAACACAAGAGTGTTATATGCAAGTGGGAGCCCAATAATTATAAATGAGTCTGCAACAGCAACCAAAAAAGACAGAATTATCAGGGCAAGCAAACCTTGAATCTGGCAGTGAGAGAAGGACCTGGGTAGGAGTGGACTGAGGTTACAGCTTTAGCAAGGCAAAAAAATCTGGCTATTGGGACCTCTAAAGCCTCACTCAGCTTCTCCCATCATCCAGGTGGACATGATCTCCCTGGCAAAACAGATCATCGAAGCCACACCAGAGCGGATTAAACGAGAGGACTTCGTGGGGCTGCCTGAGGCCAGAGCCTCAATGCAGGAGCGGTCAGGGGCCATGGGGCTCAGTGAGACCATGTCCTGGCTGGCCAGCTACTTGGAGAATGTGGACCATTTCCCCAGCTCAGCCCCTCCCAGGTGACCAGCTCAGAACAAAATCTCCAGATGGTTCCTCAAAGATGGGAAGGGAGGGGCGGTGCCTGTGGCTCCTCAAGTAGGGTGCCGGCCCCATATACCAAGGGTGGCGGGTTCAAACCCGGCCCCAGCCAAACTGCATCAAAAAATAGCCAGGCGTTGTGGCCTCTAGTCCCAGCTACTTAGGAGGTTGAGGCAAGAGAATCAACTAAGCCCAGGAGCTGGAGGTTGCTGTGAGCTGTGACTCCACAGTACTCTACCGAGGGTGATAAAGTGAAGACTCTGTCTCTACCAAAAAAAAAAAAGATGGGAAGGGAGAAAGCTGGCTTTCCCACAACCAAAGCTCCATTCTGGCTGAGGCCATAGAGCCTTTGAGAAGGGAATTGAATTGGCTGATGAACTCCGAAGCCACTCATTCCAGACTCAGTTGCCGGGGATCTTCCATTACCTAGGGTAACTCCTAGGTGGGAGAACAGGGAAATCATATGCCCCATGACATCCCTTCTCCCTATCCCTACAGTGAACTGCCTTTTGAGCGAAGTCGTCTGGCCATTCCCCCTGCACCTTCCTGGGCAGAGTTTCTCTCTGCATCTACTAGTGGCAAGATGGAAAGTGATTTTGCTCTGCTAACACTATCGGATCATGAGCAGCGGGAACTGTATGAAGCAGCCCGAGTCATCCAGACAGCCTTCCGGAAGTACAAGGTCAGGGGGCCAGGGGTTCACAGGATGAATAACAATCTTGGGTCAGGGAAGACTGGTTGCCCAGGACTTTTAGAGGAAGAGCAGTCATCCAGACAAGTCTTAAATGAGGTAAAAGGTCAGGGAACCCAAGTAAAATTGAAGGGACAGATCAGTTGTCCACCAGATAGGCCATGAAGTCCTGAGACCTCTTTCTCCACAGGGCCGGCGGCTGAAGGAGCAACAGGAAGTAGCTGCAGCAGTGATCCAGCGCTGTTACCGGAAGTACAAGCAGGTAAGATCCTTCTTCGGAAGTATACCCACCAGACCACACCCATTCTAGCCTAGCACATCTAGAATGTTACCAGAGCCCTAACTCCCCTTCTCTTTCCACAAGCTGACCTGGATTGCACTTAAGGTATTAGGCATGAGATCTGGGTGTGATGTTGTCTGTGATGATTCAGCTTTTCCATGAGTTGTGTGGGTTAAGAGAAAGATCTGCATCAGCCTAACTTGTGGTGACCCTTAGGGGTTAGGTTCTTTGTCCCTCCATTTCAGCCTCGGTCTTTCCTCCCCACCTGTGCAGTTTGCACTCTATAAGAAGATGACCCAGGCAGCCATCCTGATTCAGAGCAAGTTCCGAAGCTACTATGAGCAGAAGCGATTTCAGCAGAGCCGCAGAGCAGCCGTGCTTATTCAGCAGCACTACCGCTCCTACCGCCGCAGGCCAGGGCCTCCTCACCGGCCCTCAGGCACCCTGCCTGCCCGCAACAAGTATGCCCCAGCCCACTGTGTCTGTGCCCATTGCCCTCCAACCTTTTTCTGCCTAGGGTTCATGAGGAGCTAAGGGCACAGGGTGCCTGAGTATACTGTGAAATCCATCTTATCTTTCTTCCACCAGAGGTTCCTTTCTCACCAAGAAGCAGGACCAGGCAGCTCGGAAGATCATGAGATTCCTGCGGCGCTGCCGACACAGGTACTCATGGCTTTTCTCCCCAAGTCTTCGCCCTGTCACCTCCTCTGATCCACCAGTCCCCTCTGACTCTTTTCTTGTCTTTCTACAGGATGAGAGAATTGAAGCAGAACCAGGAGCTAGAAGGGCTTCCCCAGCCAGGACTGGCCACCTGACCACTCCACTGCCTTTCCCCCCCCCCCCCCCTGGGGCGCTTCTTGCAGTCTTAACAGGGAAAAGGCTTTCTGGGGCAGGGGGAGCCCTGTTTGGCAGCTTTCCTTTTCACCTTTGTTGGAGCCCTCACTTTCTTCCCCATCCCTGCTCCCACACTTTGCCCCTCTTTCCTCCCTTTTTGGTCCCTGGCTCCAGAGAGCCATGTCCCCCACACCTGCATCTTCGGCCATGATCTACAGAGCCCTGCCTGCCCCTTCTCAGCTCCTGCCTGCACCCGACTAGGGCCCCTTCCTGACTTGCCTTATTTATTTGTTCGACGCGTCTCTGAATGTATCTGCCTCGGTCCCCATCTCTGCCTTCGCTGCGCGCGCCCCTCGTGTTTCAGGGCTGACTGTGCCCCTACCCCGACTCCGCAGGTTTGCGTGCGTTTCCTCCCTTTTTGGCCCTGTCTTCCCCCATCACCCCGACTCTGGCCACCAAACCTCGGGGCCAAAGGGGAGGGGTTGTACATAGGAACGCGTTGCGGAGTCCTGCCCCTGTCCCCCGAGAGGAGGGGACCTGTACATACTGTAACATACAGATTATAGTGAAGAATCTATTTAAGGCGCCGCGGGGAGGGCTGCGCGGCCGGGCTTGCGGTTCCCTGGCGCGGCGGGGGCCTCCTGCCGGCTCCACGAGCACTTTCTACTTGTGCATGGGCTTGATTTATACGAATTGCCATTAAACAACGCTGCACCAGCCAGCCTCCGGCCTCTGTCTACGGGGGGCTGGGCGGGGCCTCAGCCAGCGGGAGGTACCCACGCGCAGCGGAGCTCGGATTCACGCCCGGGCAGGGCGGACGCGTGGTTTTCCGCCTCCGACGTGTTTCCGGCCTTAAAGGCATTTCGCCCTTCCCTTTAAAACGCACCGCCCCCCTCTCAGTCACTCCCAAGATGGCGGACCTACTGGGCTCCATCCTGAGCTCCATGGAGAAGCCACCCAGCCTCGGAGACCAGGAGACTCGGCGCAAGGCCCGAGGTGAGGCTCCCAAATTCACAACTGCTTTTCTTCGCCCGGTTTTCCGGACCGCATTCTTCCTTCTTTGGACGATGCTGTCTCTTCCACCTTGAGAGACCCCTCACACGCCCCTTAAGAGACCCTCAAGAGTCCCTAAAAGGGCTGCCGATCCGCCCGCTGCTCCTAGCGGACAATGATTGGCTACCTGAAGCCTAACTCTAGCCCCCGCCTCTTCTCACTACCCCGGCCTTCCGCAGTCCTTGTTTCCAATTAGCCAGCTGACCCGCCTGTTCTCTGCTGGCCTGCTCTGATTGGTCGTATGACTCCCTGGTGTATCCTAGTCACGCCTACCTCTTCTCTATTCCGATTGGCTTCAGGATACGCCAATCCACAGCCTCCTCACCTCTATTTGCTAGTTCAACTTAAAGGTTTACCTCCTCGGACTGGTTCGACCTTCCTCTGACCCACCTCCCATTGGCTACTAGATTCTCTCCGTGTTCCTGCGCCCCACCCGCTTGATTTAACCCAGTGCCTTCTGCTTTCCTCCAACTACGCTTTTCCCATCTGTAGCCTTAAATTCCAGACCTGCCCGGACCGAACATGTTGTTGATTGGAGGGATGACAATGCCCGCTGGGTCCTATTGGTCTTATTCTCCCCTGCCTGTTTTCCTGCCGGACTCCCGCGTAGGTCGCGGCCTTGTAAGACATCGGGCCTCCGCAGGGTTGTTCGCATTGAGCCCTGTGAATGAGCCTGGCCAGAGCATCTGACTTTGGAGAGGACCCCAGAGCCAACCCTTCGGTCCTTGATCTTGAGCGAGCTCTCCAACTACCCCAGGCGGCCCAGGGCAGGCAGGATATCTTCAAAGAGCTCAAGGACTGCTGAATGTCTAAACCTCATCCCTTTTTTTATTTTTTTTTTTTTGAGACAGAGCCTCAAGCTGTAACCCTGGATAGAGAGCTGTGTCATCACAGCTCACAGCAACCTCCAATTCCTGGGCTCAAGCAAGTCTCCTGCCTCCGCCTCCCAAGTAGCTGGGATTACAGGCACCCAGCTACAACCCCCGGCCATTTTTTAGTTGCAGCCGTCATTGTTGTTTGGCGGGCCGGGCTGGATTCGAACCTGCTAGCTCAGGTGTACGTGGCTGGCGCCTTAGCCCGTTGAGCCGCAGGCGCCGAGCCTAAACCTCATCCCTTATTTACAGAACTGCTAGGGGCCAGGGTTATCACTCAAAGAGCCCACAGTCTGGGCCTGAGACTTGCTGATGAAATGATCAGACGGAAGTTTGATAACTAACATGATAAATGCTCTGAAAGAAAAATAATTATGCGAGTGTCTACTTGGGTGTCCTAACCTAGTCTGCAGTGAGCCGAGACGTGAAAAATAGATAATTCAACAAATGACAGGAAAGCAAATGTTACAGGGAGAGGAGACATCTAATGGAAAGTTCTAAGAAAAGAGGGAGCATAATGGGAATGGGGAAATGGATTTTTTTTTTTTTTGAGACAGAGCCTCAAGCTGTCACCCTGGGTAGAGTGCCATGGCATCACAGCTTACAACAATCTCCAATTCCTGGACTCAAGCGAGTCTCTTGCCTCTGCCGCCCAAGTAGCTGGGACTATAGGCGCCTGCCACAAAGCCTGGCTATTTTTTGGTTGCAGCCATCATTGTTTGGCAGGCCCAGGCTGGATTCGAACCCGCCAGCTCAGGTGTAGGTGGCTGGCGCTTTAGCCGCTTGAGCCACAGGCGCCAAGCCAGAAATGGAATTATTTAATGCTCAGATGACTGGGCAGGGTATCACCAGTGGCAGTTGACAGAGTAGGAAGCCGAAGTTCAAAGTTTAGTCATTTGCCTGAGGTCATACATATAGTTAGCAAATGGCAGAATTTCAAATCCAGGTATGCCTTTTAAACCTATATGCTTAACTATAATCTTATGCCGAGATGCAAAGAAAGGCTCAGCACCTGTAGCTCAGCAGCTAGAGCGCTAGCCACATACACCGGAGCTGGCGGGTTCAAATCCAGCCCTGGCCTGCCAAACAACAATGACAACTACAACCAAAAAATAGACGGGCGTTGTGGTGGGTGCCTTTAGTCCCAGGTACTTGTGAGGCTGAGGCAAGAGAATGGCTTAAGCCCAAGAGTTTGAGGTTGCTGTAAGCTGTGACGCCATGGCACTCCACCCAGGACTGTCTCAAAAAAAAAGCAAAGAGGATTCAAAAACCAGTTAGAGAACAGTCAGTGGCCAAGTTCGGATGCACCTATGTTGAATGAGGACAGAGATGACCCCCTAAGCTGTGAGGCTCTGGAACCCTGGAGGATAACTAAACAGGAAATGAACAAGGTCTCTGCCTTCCAGGAGCTCTCAGTCTGCTAGGGAAGACAAAAAGTTGCATAATGGGGTGGTGCCTGTGTCTCAGTGAGTAGGGCACTGGCCCCATATACCTAGGGCAGGTTTGAACCCAGCCCTGGCCAAACTGCAACAACAACAAAAAAATAGTTGGGCGTTGTGGTGGGCATCTCTAGTCCCAGCTACTCAGGAGACTGAGGCAAGAGAATCGCCTCAGCCCAAGAGCTGGAGGTTGCTGTGAGCTCTGACACTACAGCACTCTACCAAGGGCCACAAAGTGAGACTCTGTCTCTTTAAAAAAAAAAAAAGAGCAGCACCTGTAGCTCATTGAGTAGGGCGCTGGCCCCATATACTGAAGGTGGCGGGTTCAGACCCAGCCTCTGCAAAACAGAAAAATAGCCGGGCATTGTGGCAGGTGCCTATAATCCCAGCTACTCGGGAGGCTGAGGCAAGAGAATCACCTAAACCCGGTAGTTGGAGGTTGCTGTGAGCTGTGTGATGCCACAGCACTCTACCAAGGGCTATAAAGTGAGACTCTGTCTCTACAAAAAAAAAAAAAAAAAAGTTGCGTTATGTTAATTCTCAGTCTATGCTGTAGTGGATGTCTGAACCCAGAGGAAGACGTGAGTAACTTTACTCGTGGCAGTTCTCAATGTGAGCAAAGGAGCAAAAGCATTCCAGGCAGAAGGAACAACATGTGCCTAGCACAGAGTGATTTTAAAAAATAGGAAGAACTTCAGTGTAACTGGAGGGGATTCAGATCCTGTTGAAGTAAGCCTTGAGGATGTAATGGATTTGGAATGGCAGAAGAGCGAAGAGGTATTTCAGGCTGAGCAGGAGTAGAAAAAGGCATGTGCCCAAATCTCATAGAGGCAATAAAATCACAAAATGAGGGAAGACAGGTAAGAGTAGAAGGCTCCAGGTTAGAAATGCACCCCCTGCTCCAGAGGCAGATGAGACCTGGTACAGAGGAGGGAACTGACGAGAAGACTTAAGCATGCAGAGTTCCTTTCCAGCTAAACTTGGACACCTACGCTCCCAGAGGAGAAGGGTGTCAGATTAGCCATTACAGCTTCATCCTGTCTGTAGAAGTGGGAAGTGAGGGATGTTACAAAATATAGGAAGTTAAATAATTTCCCCTTTCCTATGTAGACAATGAGATGATAAACTCTTTGAGGCCAGGGGCTTAGTCGGTTCTCATCTCCCTAGATACCTTGTAGTTCCTTGTATGTTGTGGTCATTAAATAAGTGTTAATTGGTTTCTCTAGTGGAGTTAGGAAACAGGGTTAAGGATGACTCTTACTAAACTTTGAACTCTTGAGAAGCCACACCATGTTTTAATTATCTTAGTATCTCAGGATCTAGCACAATGTCTAAAACACTGGTCTCTCCTTATGTAAGGTTTTGCTTTCTGAGTTTTTAGTTACCTGCATTCTGAAAATATTATATTCAATAAGATATTTGAGAGAGAGACCACATTCACCTAACTTTTATTACGGTATATTGTTATGATTGTCTTATTTTACTATTGTTGTCAATCTCTTGCTGTGCCTAATTTATAAATTAAACTTTATCATAGATGTGTATATATAAGAAAATACTATCTGAGTTTTCAGTCATCTACTATCAGTCTTAGAACATGTCCCCTGAAGATGAGGGGGAACCACTGTATGTAATAAACATCAATAGGGCGGCGCCTATGGCTCAAAGGAGTAGGACACTGGCCCCATATACTGGAGGTGGTGGATTCAAACCTAGCCCCGCCCAAAAACTGCAAAAAAAAAAAAAAAAAAATCAATAAATACTTGGTGAATAAACAGTAATCCTGCCTTCTCAGCCTAACACTTCCCAGTGGACCGAACTTATTTGCCTGCAGCCTTACAAACCATCCCTGTCCCCTATACTTCCAGCCCTGGCCTCATGCTGCCATTTCTCACCCCCAGAGCAGGCTGCTCGCCTGAAGAAACTACAGGAGCAAGAGAAACAACAGAAAGTGGAATTTCGTAAAAGGGTGAGAACAACTGGAGAAATCAAAGGCAGCTTCAGGAAGGACTTCCAATAAGTTAGAATTGGAAGGTTGAGGACTCAGTTTTGCTGGAAATGTCTTGAGAGAGGTGAAGTCTTAAAGCCAGTGGCATGAAGGCTGGGGAGGGTGTTGGGGAGGTATAGAAGGGTCATTGGCTCAGTTGGGGTGAGGGACACTTGGTGGAGCCGTTGCTCATATATTCCTTTTCCCTCTCCTAAGATGGAGAAGGAGGTGTCAGATTTCATCCAAGACAGTGGGCAGATCAAGAAAAAATTTCAGCCAATGAACAAGATAGAGAGGAGCATACTGTGAGTGTGTCTGGGTTGGGGGAGGCAGGAAATGGGTGGCTAGGGGGGCAAGAAGGGGCAAGTCTGGGGCTCTTGAGAGGTGAGCACTAGGCCTCCTCATGGCTCAACTCCAAATACTCTTTCCCTATCTGCTGCACCTTCCCAGACACGATGTGGTAGAAGTGGCTGGCCTGACATCCTTCTCCTTCGGGGAAGATGATGAATGTCGCTATGTCATGATCTTCAAAAAGGTAAAATGCCTGAGTTCCTCACTCTCTCCTATCCCCTTTTCAGCCTATCTCCATACCCCATAAAGGGGAAAGGAATGAGATTAAACATTTATTAACATTTATGCCTGGGCGGTGCCTGTGGCTCAAAGGAGTAGGGCGCCCACCCCATATGCCAGAGGTGGCAGGTTCAAACCCAGCCCCAGCCAAAAACTGCAAAAATAAAAGGGCTGCACCTGTGGCTCGGCGAGTAGGGCGCTGGCCCCATATACCGAAGGTGGCAGGTTCAAATCCAGCCTCAGCCAAACTGCAAAACAAAAAATAGCCGGGCGTTTTGGCAGACACCTATAGTCCCAGCTACTCAGGAGGCTGAGGAAAGAGAATCGCCTAAGCCTAGGAGTTGGAAGTTGCTGTGAGCTGTGTGATGCCAAAGCAATCTACAGAGGATGATAAAGTGATAAAGTGAGACTCTGTCTCTACAAAAAAAAAAAACATTTACCCCTGACCCCATCATTCCCTTCTTTTCCAGGAGTTTGCACCCTCAGATGAAGAGCTAGACTCTTACCGTCGAGGAGAGGAATGGGACCCCCAGAAAGCTGAGGAGAAACGGAAACTGAAGGTGAGCTGTGCTTGGCAGTCCCTGAAGCACACCACCTGGGGGGGGGGGGTTGGGGTCTGACCCCTGACCACCAGTGCCCCACCTCTGTACTGCTAGGAGTTGGCGCAGCGGCAGGAGGAGGAGGTAGCCCAAAAGGGACCTGTGGTGGTGAGCCCTGCCAGCGACTACAAGGATAAGTATAGCCACCTCATTGGCAAGGGGGCAGCCAAGGATGCAGCCCACATGCTTCAGGCCAACAAAACCTACGGCTGTGGTGAGTCTACAATGTGGGCTCAGGGGTAGCTAAGGAGATCTTAGGGTGGGGAGAGGGGAGGAGAGGCCAAGGTACAAGGCTCCTAAGCCCACCCCACTCTCCCCTCTGTCCTCAGTGCCTGTGGCCAACAAGAGGGACACACGCTCCATTGAAGAGGCCATGAATGAGATCCGAGCCAAGAAGCGTCTGCGGCAGAGTGGGGAAGAGTTGCCACCTACCTCCTAGGCACCTCACTCAGCTCCCTTTGACCCCTGGGGCAGGGCAGGGAGGGGGCAGGCAGGGACAAGGCTGCTGCTATTAGAACCCATCATGGAGCCCCATCTCTGAACCACTTCTGACCAGCTGTTGCTCAGGCTGGGGGGGAAGGGAGTGTTTATCACTGTTGGAGCTTAGATATGTATGTGGTGTGTGTGTTGTATGAGAGTGAGTATGAATGTATAGGTGGGTATTTAATCTGTATTATTCTCCATTCTCCTTGGAAATTTCCTTCCCCATGGGGCTGGGGTTACTTTACTTTACATTCAATAAATACTGTTTAACCCAATGCCTTGACTTTTTTTTTTTCTTTGAGACAGAGTCTCCCTCTATTGTTCAGGCTAGAGTGCTGTAGTGTGTCAGCCAAGCTCACAGCAACTTCAAATTCCTGGGTTCAAGCAATCCTCTTGCCTCAGACTCTCAAGTAGCTGAATATACAGGTGCCCACCACAGCACCGGCTAATTTTTCTATTTTTAGTAGAGACAGGGTCACACTTTTGCTCAGGCTGGTCTAGATCTTCTGAGCTCAAATAGTCTTCCCACCTTGGCCTCCCAAAGTGCTGGAATTATAGGCAGAGGCCATAATGGTTTGGCCTGTCCTATTTTTTTTTGTTTTTTTTTTTTGAGACAGCCTCAAGCTGTCACCCTGGATAGAGTGCCGTGGCATCATAGCTCACAACAACCTCCAATTCCTGGGCTTAAGCGAGTCTCCTGCCTCTGCCTCCCAAGTAGCTGGGACTACAGGCACCAGCCACAACGCCGGCCATTTTTTTTAGTTGCAGCTATCATTGTTTGGCGGGCCCAGGCTGAATTCGAACCTGCCAGCTCAGGTGTACGTAGCTGGTGCCTTAGCTGCTTGAGCCACAGACACCAAAGCTTTTTATATATTTTTTGAGACAGAGTCTTACTATGTTACCCTCAGTAGAGTGCCTTGGCATCCAAGTAGCTGGGTCTACAGGCACCCACCATGACGTCCAGCTATTTTTTTTTTTTTTTTTGAGACAGAGCATCAAGCTATCACCCTAGGTAGTGTGTTGTGGCATCACACAGCTCACAGCAACCTTCAACTCCTGGGCTCAAGCGATTCTCCTGCCTCCGCCTCCCAAGTAGCTGAATTACAGGCGCCTGCCACAATGCCCAGCTATTTTTTGGTTGCAGCCTTTGTTGTTTGGCGAGCCCAGGCTGGATTTGAACCCGCCAGCTCATGTGTATGTGGCTGGCACCTTAGCCGCTAGAACCACAGGCGCCAAGCTACATCCAGCTATTTTTTTGTTGTATTTGTCATTTTTGTTTGGCAGGCCCAGGTGGCAGTTTGACTAAGGTCTTTGGGAAGGAAAGGAAAGAAAGGAAACCTGCCAGCTCCTGTGTATGTGGATGATGCCCTAGCCACTGAGCTACAGGTGCCGAGCCCTGTCCTGATTTTTTTATACACAGAAAAGAGAGTCCTGGGGGCGGCGGCGCCTGTGGCTCATTGAGTAGGGCGATACCGAAGGTGGTGGGTTCAAGCCCAGCCTCAGCCTCGGCTGAACTGCAAAACAGAAAAATAGCGGGGCATTGTAGCAGGCACCTGTAGTCCCAGCTACTCAGGAGGCTAAGGCAAGAGAATCGTCTAAGCCCAGGATTTGGAGGTTGCTGTGAGCTGCGTGATGCCATGGCACTCTACGGAGGGGCGATAAGGTGAGACTAAGTCTCAAAAAAAAGAAAAGTGGGTCCTGGAACCACTGGCAGAGATGAAAAAGAATGACTTTAGGTTGAACAGTAAAATTTCTTTTTTTTTTTTGTAGAGACAGAGTCTCACTTTATCGCCCTGGGTAGAGTGCCGTGGTGTCACACTGCTCACAGCAACCTCCAGCTCTTGGGCTTAAGCGATTCTCTTGCCTCAGCCTCCCGAGTAGCTGGGACTACA
>CAUYON010098641.1:0-11388 GCA_963573935.1 Arctocebus calabarensis | reverse complement strand
TTTATATAGTGATCAAGAAAATACCATGAAGGCTATCTGTAACAGTACGATCAAAACATTTCTGAATGTATATGAATCGTGCCCTATGATTGCACCAATGTACAGAATTATGATTCAATAAAATTATAAAAAAAAAAAAAGTGGGTTGTTTTCTTTCTAGGTCAGTTGCTTTTACCTAAGAGTCCTTTGAAATATTCAAATCATAATAAAAGTAAGTAGTTGTCTTCATATAACAATAAAAAATATGGACCAAGTTCTCCACCTCACATTTCACAAATAGACCCCTCCAAGAACTGAAAGTGAACCCCCAGGCTTAGGCACAGACTTTTCTCTGCAGAGGAGAGAGGTAGGCACAGGAGCTCAAGAGATTGAAGGGACTTGTGCCTTTTATGCTTCCCAAAATTCACCGTTTCCAAATATCTTCCTCTCTGTACCACTTGTCTTTGGCTCCTAATAAATGAGGTGAGAGCCTTTATTCTTTTCTCAGACATGATTAACAGTAACTGCTAGATTAGGTAGCATCTCCCAGTTTAAACTATGGCAGGGGTAAAATCCTTTGTACTCAGATCAATGAAGCACAGCTTGGAAAAAGTCCATGCAGGAGGTGGCTTGCTGGAAGGGAATATGTTATTATTATTCTTTTTTTTTTTAAGCAGGTGAATTCTAAAATCATATTTTGAAAAGTTGCTTTCTATTTTTAACTCTGCCCTCCCCCATTGCACACCTATCCCCCTTCCTAAGCTGAACAAAGACCTTGATTGAGTGATGGGATCTGTATTTGGCAATGAAAGAGAATCAGGAAGCTTTTCCTCTCCTTCTTTACTCCCCTTGCCTTTTTTCCACCACTCTAATGGAATTTGCAGACATGGAAAAGAAACTGAGTTATTTATAGGAGAGGGAGGAATGTGAGCACTAATTGTGCTTAGTCTATTCCTAAGTGCGTAATCTGTTTGCTATTAAATTTTACAATCTTTCAGCAATATATGTATTTTTTAAAGGAGAGAACTTCATAAATCTGACAAAGAAAAACCAAAGTAAACTATTCTAGGTGTTCAAATCTACTCATCAAAGTCAGGTTTAAAATTAAAAATATGTATATTTGTAGGATTAACCTCTTTTGCAGCATTGATATTGCCCCTCCTCTCTTGACAAATTTATTCATCTTGTCTTTAGACTTAATGCTTGATATAGCTACTTATGGGTGACATAAATTTTTGGTGGAGAGTTCTTATGCTTGTGTACATTGATTCACAAGGTAAAATAGGGCAAATAGGTACTTTTGGTTCCAAGTGTGTGAAAAAGGCACCGATACCTTGAACTCTAAACTGGATATTTGACAATCTAATGATAAGGATAGCTCAAATTATTCTATAGAGCTTAAAGTCGTTCTGAGTAGAAAACTGTCATGAGATATACAAATTTCTCAAGGTCCCCCTTCCCCATTTTTGGCTCCCACCTAATAATCCTGAAAGCCTGCCTATTACAAATTAAATACTTATTTAAAAGAACTAGAAAAAGCATAATCATTCCTAGGTGAATTTTCCATGGTGAGAGAATCACATCCTGTATGAAATTTGTTTTAGTTTGGCTGTTAAGATCTTAGAGGATGGAAAATAACTCAAATGACCTGACAAACGACTGGAGTTGCTGCTGGGAGTGGGGGCTCATGCCTGTAATCCCAGCACTCTGGGAGCCTGGAGTGAGTGAGTGCCTGAGCTCAGGAGCTCAAGACCAGCCTGAGCAAAAGTGAGACCCCCATCTTTAAAAAAAGCTGGGCATTGTGGCTACTGGGGAGGCTGAGGCAGGAGGATCGCTTGAGCCCAAGAGTTGGAGGTTGCTGTGAGCTGTGATGCAATGGCACTCTACCAGGGTAAGAAAGTGAGAAGGGGAAGGGAAAGAATGGTTTATTAAAAGACAACAGAGTCTTAAATTCACATATGAAAAACCATCAGGAGACCAGGCAGATATCTAGGCCATGTGAAGCCCCTGACATAACAGTATGATTTCCTTTTTCTGTTTCTTTGCCCAACTCCTTCTGCTTCTTGATATCAAACCAATACATCATTCACCTGTATTTTTACATATTTTTCTACTTCCTGCTTGCTAATATTTTATTCTATGCTTTCAAGTGTTGTCATATGTAGATGAGATAATTATATCTACTCTTGAAGGTGTTTAGGGCGGTAACAACCCTCCTAAACTTCAGGAGCTCAGAGCCACACATTATTTCTTTCCTCATGCTGCTGTGAATTGGCTGGCCAGGTCTGCTTTATGGGATATCACTGTGGGATATCTGAATGGTTCAAAATGTCTTCACTCACATGGCTGGTAATTGGTGTTAGCTGATGTTGAGGAAGTCTGCTGGCTATGGACCAGGACCCTTGACTGACTTCTCTGTGGGCCTCTCCACGTGCTTTCTTAGGATCTGTGACAGCATGATGGCTGAGTACTATGGAAGAATAGTTCCAGAGGACAAGTTCCAATGTATGAGTATGGTATCAATGCCCCATTGGTCAAAGCTGGTCACATGACTGCTCCACTTCACTGCAGGTGAACTCACAAAAGCACAAACCTGGGAGGCCACAGTTCACTGGGATCCTCCAAATAATAGTCTATTATGAAGATTTTGTCACATTAAATGAGATGGAATATCAAAAATGGTCTTTAATGCACATAAGTGACACTCAATAAACATTTGAATAGTATTTTTATTGAAGGAAGTGTTGATAGGTTGTTTTGTTGTTGTTCAAAATAGCATGGCTATATTTCACGGTATGTTTTTGTGTTTAAAACATTAAAATGTTTAATATAAACATTAATATTCTATCAGACTTTTTATAACCATATTTAGGAATTTTTTCCATACTTAAAAAATATTTCAAGATTCACAAAATTTCCATATGGCCCAGACTTCTCTCCTCCTCCAAGAGTCACTAGCTCCTGTCTCCAAGGACCTAATGGCAACTAAGATAACTACTGTGAAAAAAATCTTTCAGAATAGGCATTCAGTGAACCCAGAATGAGATAGTTAGGAAAAGCATCTCAGAATAGAAAGCCTTAGAAGTTCTTGGGTGAAGAGAATTAAATGTTAAATTGACCCAGGGAATCTCCCTGTTTTGCAGAAAAGGAAGATGAAGCTTAAAAAGGAAAAGTAATAGCCCGCAGTCACTGTCAAAGAGCAAGATGCAATTTGCTTCACCATCTTCTGATGCATTTCCACATTAATGAGTATTTATGGAGTGTTAAGATTTATTTTAGGTTCTGTATATGTGGGAGAAAACAAGGGCCCCCGGCTTTGTGCTTACAATCTAGCCTGGGATAAAGATGGTAAATAAATAACTATCCAAAACTGTGATAAACACTAGGAGTGAACACAACAGAGTGGAAGGATAGAGAATATTTTTGGAAAGAGGCGAAGTCAGAAAAGGCTTTTCTGATATGATATTTAAGTTGCATCCTGGGGGGGGGGAATTAGAAGGAGCCAACTATATGAACAGAATTGCATTCCAGACAGAGGGAGCAATATTTGCCAAGGTACAGAGCCTAGAAAGATTTTTGATGTGTTACAGAAAATATAAGAACTACCCCTACACCCTGTGTAGTTGGAGCACTGAGAATGAGGGGTGGGTGCACACCATGCACTGGGGGGAGGGGACGGAGAACCTGCAATGCTTTCCATGCCAGGAAAAGAAATGCGGATTTTAATTTAGATAAAATGGGAAGCCACTGAAGTGTTTCAGTAAGGGAGTGACATAATCCAATTTATATTTTTAAAAGGCTTACTTAACAAACATTGATTGAAAGTCTGTTTATTTGCTAGGGACTCTGCCAAGTGATGAAGTAGCAGAAAAATAACATATGTTCCTAGAGAAGCATCGATAGCATAACAAAATTGTAGTGTGTGTGTGTGTGTGTGTATGGGTGTGGGGAGACAGACACATCCATCAGTGACAACAAAAGTGTGGTAAGTTATATAACAGAGTATTTTGTGTGCACAAAGCTTCCTCCATGATCGTGTCTGTGGCCTGGCTGAAATGACAGTTCCAGGCTGCTAATACCATGGAACCCAGTTTTCCAGCCACAGCTGACGCATCTGTGGCGACACTAGACCCTGGGAGAGCCGCTGTAGGCCAGGTCTATGTTAGAATCTCCCTTAAGCATTTAACTAACAACAAGGAGAACATAATAATTAATGGGAGAACTGGGCCTAAAAGATAAAGAAGCTATTGCCGATATTGGGCACTGTACAGTCAGGAGAAGCTGGTCATCTCAAAGAATGGTCAGAAAAGAGGCAGAGAGGAGCCTGGGTGAGAAATACATTACAATATTCCAAGGATATACTAAAAAATACTGATATCTATGGGCTTCCCACTTGTGATCTTTACAATTCTGGATTCATTTTAGTTTTTTGCCTGGAAGGTTGCTTACTATATATTTGAGGAACACTGTTGCCTCAGCCCCATTCCCCACGTACTTGAGTTGGGTCTGTAAAGACTACTAGGGTTTCACAATCAGAGAAACAAGAAAAAGGTATTCTGTGCAACGGCACAAAAGCATAAACATTCTGAAGGTGAGCTGAGCTTTAGAAGGTGCTTTCAGCAAACTTTGTATGAAGTCTTGGCTAAGAATGAGAAGACCACCAAGCCTGATGATTGAAGTATGTTGAAGAGAAGTTGAGAGAATATTTGGAATGAAATCTCTACTTACAGGTGAAATAGTTGGTGGTGATGGAAAAAGTGTGTTTTACACTATTTTAATATTGTAAAATTCCCATGGGTAATTCTCAACACCAATACACTACCTGGCAGTCAGTAGGTATTTAGCAAATATTTGAGTTACGAATATTACACAGCCAGTAGTAAACATAGGCTTAGTACAAGTTGTGTACTTAAAAGGTAAGCACTGACACAGGAAGGGGTGTTTGCAATAAGAAGCTCAAGTTCTATTCCACACTGAATAGTAAACTGGCTTCCAGTTGGCCCATCTCCATTCCTTTCCAAAAGCCAACTGGCAACCAGCTCACCCTCATTCCTCTTGGAATTTACAGATGTGTGCTGGACAGTGTGGGAAAGGGTGTTTTACAGCAGCAATTAGTTTATTCCTGGGGTAAACAGTAGATATTTAAGCATAATTGCAGCAAGATATTTGTTTCCTATTGCAGTGTGAATAACCTACAGGCAGCCAATTGGCAGATTGCCCTACAAATCTCAAAAAGGACAATTGGCAACTGTTTTGCATTTGTGCCTAGTAGGGATTTGCAGGTCCTCATTGGGGAGGGTAGGGAAGATGGGGAAGTGTGCTTTTACATATGTTTGCAATGCCAAGGATGGTTTTCTAGAAGAGGTTAAATCAGAAGGTGGAAGTTCTGGTCTGTGTAAGGGGAGATCTTATTTCTCTTTAAGATGAGAATTGAAGCTAGAGTGCCAATTGGCACCTCCTGACTCTGCTATACGCCAACACACATACAGGCAGCAGAGCCACTTAATCCCTCTGACTTTGCTGTTTGCTGCCTATGACTGTACTAAGCTTGTTGGAGCTTGAAGTAACACGTGACTATGAGGCCATGAGCAGCCGGGAGCTGGTCTTCCATGGCCTTGGGTGAACTGACTGTACTGCCCTTTGCGTCCTAGCCAAGGTTGGCTGTTTCCCCAAATTTCTCTTCCAGGTGTGGCATTATAGAGATTATTGCTATTCTTGTTAATTTTGCATTTTGAGAGAACACAGACACAACAGTTTCTAGCCCGCTTTTGTACACAGTTTTCCTAAATATGTCACTCTCCTCAGGGCAGGCACCAGTGTGAGATGTCATTCCAGGCAGTGGGAACACCACATATTTGCATAGCCTTCCCTTTTACGATTACTGTCATTTATGCTTTCATATTTAGGTGTAGATCTTAAGGAAGCAGTTCTTTCTGCTGTAGAGAAGTGGAAAGTTACAAAGGAAACACACAGAGAACTTACATTGGAGTTGAAGTTGGAGATCATGATTCCTGTTATTATAAATCATTTTATCTTCCCATGTGAAGGGGAAAAGTACAATGTCTTGCTTTACTAATTGGTAATTATTTCCCCACATAAACTCAGAGCACCTTAAAAGTAATTGTTGTGCCCTGTGCATCCTTTGCCTTCTAACCAATTTCTTCTCTGCATTCTTACCTGTGGCTTCTTCCACACCCCACAATGTGTTCTCTATGACAATTCTGATCGTACGAGGCTGGACAGTTAAATTCAAGAACTCATCCTAGAAAAAATGCTACTTACCTCCTAGTTACCTCATGTTTCATTGCTGAACATCACTACTGTCACCTTCAAAGAATTCCCCTTCACAGTCTAGTCATCATAGTGGTATTTGATGATGAGGTATGTAGCACTTTTTCCTAGGATCAGTTCATGAACTTAATTGAAAGATCTCATAGAATGGCACTCTAATGGTCATCCAGAAACAGAGTTTCAAAATTGCTCTGAAGGGTGGGCTAGGCACTGGCATTGTTGCATAGCTTCCCAAAAGCAGTACTTCAAAGATGATTATAGTGATATTCAGCAGTGAGGTATGCAGCACTTTTCCTAGGATGAGTTCACAAACCTAATTGTCTGACATTGCAGCTTAAAGTAATTCAATAGTATCCTATTCTTTGGGGATAAAGATTGCACGGTGCTAAGAATGTCCAAAGATCGATGTTCTAAGTGTGGGTAATCAGGCTTTCCTTCATTTGGCCCCAGTCCCTTCTCTCAAGCACCCTAAACCTTTTCTCTACGACCCAGTCAAGCTGGTCTTTGCCTCTGATTGTCAAAGGCATCGTGATTCTTCCTGGCACAAGACTGTTTCACATTTCATTCTTGCTTATTGGAATGCCCTGCCCACTGGTCTCCATGAACGTTAACTGCTTTTAATCTTTCAAATCTCAGCTCATACTGGACTCTCTCTTATAAATCTCCAAACTTCATCAGATTACTTGTTATTTATGCCCTCCCTCTGCATCTGTCAATCTTCTTCACCCTGGTCACAATCTGTCCTACATGAATCTGTGGTTACTTCACTCTGCTTATCTCTCCCCAACCCTTTACAAACAAGGACTTTGTTTATTTTAGGGACTGTTGTGCCCCTGGTGGGTGACTGGAAGAAAGCGGTGTACTCTGTGTGAAGGCAGCATAAGACTAGTCAAAAAGAAAGTGCCGTATTAAAAGAAGAAGCAGAATAAAAAGTGACTAAGGAAAACAATTTGGAAGGGGCTTTGAAGAAAACAAATCAAGATCAGTATCAATTTTTGCTTGAAGGAGATAAGAGATAGGAAGTGAATTTCAAGTGAACCAGGCTCTGAACTTCACTATAAAGTTAAACATTCATTGATTTGGGGGTTCAAAGATGCAGCATGATAGTGGTAGAATCTCTGTTCTCCAAACTAAGAGCATTTTATTTGTCATGATTTGCCCCTTTCTAAGTGTGAGTGAGTCATGACTGATCACCCTGGTGGATAAAGCAAAGAGGTCTTGGCCAATGCTCAGAGCTGATGATGGCTGGGAATAAAAGTTCCCGTGGGGAGCTCTAAGTTGTCTTATAGGAGAAGTGATTGCTAAGGACATGTATGCCCATGTACATGGGGGACAGCTATAGCACAAAAGTGTCAGGATAAAAAAAAAAAAGAGGGTGAAGGAAAAGATGAAAGAGCTGGCAAACGTTTGAAAGTCAAGAGAATAGTGCTTGTGAATTGCAGAACAAAGGGAAGAGACTTTTAAAAGGAGGGTGTGGTGAAGGAAGATGAAAACAGAAAAATCGCCCTGAGATTTATTTGGGGTGAGGTCATCGATGACCTTGGAAAGAACAGTATTGGTGGAGTGTTGGGGAATGGAAACCAGAGAGCAGAGTGCTGAGAAGGGGGTTCTGAGAAAGTGCGAAAGTCAGAACAGTACACTTGGGTTAAAAGATCTTTAAATCTTTCAACCATCTAAGAACAATGCCAAGGCAAAAATTCTTGCCTGCCATGGAACCATTGGACACATTGTTCCCTTTTTCAGATTGCTGCTCTCAGAAAGCCTGGGGCAATCAGATCCCAGCCAGATGTGTTGAAGGTCAGGGCTGAGATAGACATCTCAGGAGATGAGGTTGTGGGGTCAGGGGTGTTTTGTGGGAACACTCTTGGCAGTGTGAGTTGGCAGGAGTCCATCTGTAGGGATGGTCCTCCTTGGCTTGACCACTGTTATCCTTAGTATCTCATTGCCAGGAGTACTAAATCTATCACAAGGTATTAAAACCAGTGTTTGGAATATGATCTAATTAATTCATTTTGCTTTGTCTGAATTCCATGGCAGAAGAAATCTTGACTTTGAACTTTATCCGTTGCGTGTGGTGGTACCAGGAAAGGAAACTGAAATTTAAGAGGGATGAGCCTACTGCTGGACACAGATAGAGGCCTGGTGGGAAAGGTCGGCATCAGGGTGGGGTCAGATTTACGTGCAGGACAGGGGCCATAGATACAGTCAGTGTGGATGTGAGTTATAGTGAGGACAGGTAGGAACTGAATATTCTGGCCAGGAAGGCCGTGCATGAAAAAGCTACCCCCAAATCTTCAACCAAATTCCTTGTGCTGTTCAGACACTGGGTAAGAGTTAGATAGCATCTTTAATCTGGATGTTGCCTAGGTTTTCAAGGCTATTTCTGTCTTGGGTGCAGAGGCTGCCCTGTCTCACTCTATGCTGACTGTGCTTATTTTCTTAGTGGGATTAGTGTTCCTTGGACCTCTCAAGTGCTTAGCCAGACAAGCGAGCCTTATCTTTCCAGAATCCCTATGCTTTTGCTCACTGGAATTTTCCTTTTCTGGAGACTCTCACAACATACAAAAAAAGTGATGATGTGCAAAAAGAGAGACCTTCATATTGGGTTTTTATAATATGCTGCTCTGAGACTTGTTAGTGTGGCAGTTAGGGAATTCCCATGAATGTCATATTGAAGTTTCTGGGTGCAATCCTTTGGAATCTGTGCCTGCTGTACATCATTTCCATTTCTGCTATTGTCTGGCATCTTGAATAAGGTAAATGCCACACTCTTTTGCTTATACTAAGTTGAGTTCAGAATAAGAATTAAATGTTAAGGCTACCCATGACTTGTAATTTTAGGTTACAAGAATAAAAGTATTGACCCATTATCTTCTTGGAAGGGTAAGGCAGGCAGCCATTCTCAAGCTGTTTCTATCTCTCTTTTTTTTCTCTATCTGTCCCTTGAAAGATAATTTGTAAGTTGGTCTGGACTGCATAGATAATGCTGAGAATGACCAAAGACAGAGGGAAAATCTCTTAAATGTGACAATAAAGTGATGGCCTAGAATTGGTCTTAGATGTCTAAAACATCTCAGATAACTCAGAAGAAAATAGCACTTTGGGCAGCAGGGAAAAGCCTGTATTCTTGAATGGTTTTTCTACAACATTAAGTATAGTAAGTCATATTTATTTAGCACTTCCTATATGTCTCACCTGACACCAAAACGATTATGTGGGATGTGCTATTTGTTTCTACACCAATATTATAATCCCATTTTATAGACAAATCTGGTGAAGCCAGAAACCTAGAAAACATCATGCAGCTTAGGAGAAGGGAGCAGGAGTCAACTCAGATCTTTTGTTCACACAGCTTCTGTTTTGTTTGTTTGTTTTTCAATATAGGGCACATCTGGAAAGGAAATTTACTTTTTTTAGGTGTCACTTCTTCTTCTTCTTTTTTTTTTACATATACATCTGTTAATTAGGTTTCCACTTTTTGCCTTCACAGAATTTAAAAGGCTTAAAATTTAATAATAATAACAATGTTTAAGATAAGGACTAGAAACAAAAACCAGGTAAAGAATGAACGAAGATAAATACATTCAGAAAAGAAAACAGACGATTGCTGCATTGAAATATTAAGCAATATTAGTAATAACAATGCCAAGAAAGTAACATTCACATTGTCAAATAAGGCATTGTAGAGTGCTTTGACTGTGAGGCTCACTATGAAGTCATCAGGTAACGTCTTATTTTTTTTTCCAAAGTCTCAAAAAATAGACAACTAATATTATATAAATAGAAGTAAAGGAGCATTTCAAAAAACAGATCATACCAAATCTTATAGACCATAGAAAAAGAAGAAATATTTCAAAATCATTCTCCTTGATCTGGATATACCTGATATTGAAATTAGAGAAAGTATATTGTTATAAAGGGAAATTACAAACATATTTCACTTATAAGTGAGGATGCAATATCCTAAACAACATATTAACAAGTTGAATTAAAAATTAATGTTTAATTAATGTACTTTGGTCAAAATTGAATCCAACTTATGTGGGAATTAGTCACTATTGTCTTTCCTTTTTTTTTTTTGTTTTTTGTTTCCTTTCCTTCACCCTCTCCCTCCTTCTCTCTCTGTTTGCTCTCTCCTTCCCCCATGCCCCACCGTGTCATTAATTGTCACTAATTGTCCTCAAATCAAAGTTGAATACATAGGGTTCATGCTTCTCCATTCCTGTGATGTTTCACTAAGAATAATATGTTCCACCTCCATCTAAGTTAGTACAAATGCTGCAAAGTCTCCATTGTTTTTGATGGCTGAGTAATATTCCATAGTATACATATAACATAACTTACCAATCTATTCCTGGGTTGAAGGACATTTAGGCTGTTTTCATATTTTAGCAATTGTAAATTGGGCAGTGATAAACAGCCTAGTACAAGTGTCTTTATAATAATTTTTTTTTCTTCTGGATAGATGCCCAGTAATGGGATTGCAGGATCAAATGGGAGGTCTAAGTTGAATTCTTTGAGGTTTCTCCATACTTCCTTCCAAAAAGGCTGTATTAGTTTGCAGTCCCACCAGCAGTGTAGAAGTGTTCCTTTCTCACCACATCCGTGCCAGTGTCTGCAATTTTGAGATTTTGTGATATAGGCCATTCTCACTGGTATCTCAGGGTGGTTTTAATTAGCATTTCTCTAATATTTAGGGACAATGAACATTTTTTCAATTGTTTACTGGCCATTCGTCTGTTGTCTTTAGAGAAGATTCTATTCATCTCTCTTCCCCATTGATGTATGGGATTGTTGGTTTTTTTCTTATAGATTAATTGAAGATCTGTATAGATCCTGGTAATTAAACTTTTGTCAGATTCAAAATGCACAAATATCCCTTCCCATTGGGTAGGTTGTCTATTTGCTTTGGTTGTTGTCTCCTTGGCTGTATGGAAGCTTTTCAGCTTAATTAAGTTCCATTTGTTTATTGTTGCAGTTGTTGCTATTGCCATGGCAGTCTTCCTTATAAAGTCTTTCCCCAGGCCAATATCTTCCAGTGTTTTTCCAATTCTTTCTTTGAGGTTTTTTGTCACCTCATGCCTTAAATTTAAGTCCTTTATCCATCTTGAATCAATT
>CAUYON010098637.1:0-29667 GCA_963573935.1 Arctocebus calabarensis | reverse complement strand
TTTTTTTTTTTTTTTCTTTTTTTGTAGAGACAGAGTCTCACTTTATCGCCCTGGGTAGAGTGCCGTGGCGTCACACTGCTCACAGCAACCTCCAACTCCTGGGCTTAGGCAATTCTCTTGCCTCAGCCTCCTGAGTAGCTGGGACTACAGGCGCCCGCCACAACGCCCGGCTATTTTTCTGTTTTGCAGTTTGGCCGAGGCCAGGCTTGAACCCGCCACCTTCGGTATATGGGGCCGGCGCCCTACTCGCTGAGCCACAGGCGCCACCCAAGGGCCAGGCTTTTCAAGCCTTTCCTAATAAATGCATTGCATCGAATGAATGTGCTCTGAGTTGGACCACAGCTCCTAAAAATTAAAAGGTGTCGTGAAAAACAAACAAAAAAAAGCTGTCGTGCATACTGGAGTGGCTCTGAGCTATGTGACTTTCTTTGAGTAAGCTTCATAAATTGTCTGTGCCTCAGATTCCTGATGAGTAAGTGGATGCAATAATAGCTCCCTATAGATACATTTATGTGATATATAATGTTATTTTGTATGTTATAAAAATAAGATGCATACATGTATGTATATAATACACAACAGTAAATGCTATATATAGAATATATATTATACAATACATATACATACGTATATAGTATTTGTATAGATGTACGGTAAATAATGATGTATGTTATTTGGCATATAATGTTTTGTTTTGTTTTGTTTTGTTTTTGAGACAGAGCCTCAAGCTGTCACCCTGGGTAGAGTGCTATGGCATCACAGATCACAGCAACCTCCAATTCCTGGGCTCAAGCGAGTCTCCTGCCTCTGCCTCCCAAGTAGCTGGGACTACAGGCACCCACCACAATGCCCAGCCATTTTTTGGTTGCAGCCACCATTGTTGTTTGGTGGGTCCAGGCTGGATTTGAACCCACGACCTCAGGTTAACGTGGCTGGCGCCTTAGCCTATTGAGCCAGGTGCTGAGCCATTTGGCATATAATGTTAATATTTATTTTTATATAAAAATACAAATATAAAATAAATTATATGTGTAACACATTGTAATACAGTATATGTGGCTCGGCGCCTGTGGCTCAACGGGCTAAGGCGCCAGCCACGTACACCTGAGCTGGCGGGTTCAAATCCAGCCCAGACCTGCCAAACAAGAATGACGGCTGCAACCAAAAAAAAAAAAGGGCCGGGCGTTGTGGCGGGTGCCTGTAGTCCCAGCTACTTGGGAGGCAGAGGCAAGAGACTCGCTTGAGCCCAGGAATTGGGGGTTGCTGTGAGCTGTAATGCCATAGCACTCTATCCAGGGTAACAGCTTGAGGCTTTGTCTCAAAATATATATATATATACAGTATATGTAAGAATATGAAAATATAAGGCTGGGCATGGTGGCTCATGCCTGTAATCCTAGCACTCTAGGAGGCTGAGGCAGGTGGATTGCCTGAGCTCACAGGTTGGAGACCAGCCCAAGACAGCTCAAGACCTCATTTCTAAAAATAGCTGGGCTTTGTGGCAGGCACCTGTAGTCCCAGCTACTTCAGAGGCTAAGACAAGAGAATGGCTTGAACCCAAGACTTAGAGGTTGCTGTGAGCTACGAGGCCACAGCACTTTACCAGCGGCTGATAAAGCGAAACTCTGTCTCTACAAAAAAAAAAAAAAAAAGAGCCTGGCCCTCTTGATCTCTCTCCTTCCCTTCTTTCCAACATATATATATGCTATTTTTATATATAAAATGTAAATATAGATTATATAAATTCATAAATACAAATATATATATATATATATATATAAAGTGTGTAGTGTCTGGCTTATAGAAATAGTTCAATTAATATTTATTATTATTATTACTGGTGTAACAAGAGTTCTCACACTAGACCACAGCACTCTAATTGTCCCATATTGTTAGAAATGAATCCTCACACTGAGAGATGACCTTGTCCCAGCCACAATCCTTCAACAGGCCCTTTATCTCACATTTATATCTTTATGCAAAGAAAAACATTTTGTGACGGCGCCTGTGGCTCAGTGAGTAGGGTGCCGGCCCTCATTATATGGGTGGCAGGTTCAAACCTGGCCGTGGCCAAACTGCAACAAAAAATAGCCAGACCTTGTGGCCGGCGTCTGTAGTCCCAGCTACTTGAGAGGCTGAGGCAAGAGAATCGCCTATGCCCAAGAGCTGGAGATTGCTGTGAGCTGTGATGCCACTGCATTCTACCAAGGGCGACAAAATGAGACTCTGTCTCTAAAAAAAAAAAAGAAAGAAAGAAAAATGTTGTCTGAACCTACAGCCTTTTAAGCAGTCATGTTAAACACTTATATTTGAAACGTGTACATGTTTGAACTTGCTGCCTGTCAACCAGTCAAGAGAGTTTGCAGACAAGCACGTGTGTAAAGTATGTGGCTGAGGTGCAACAGAGGGAAAGGTATTGGGTTAATGCCATTAGGTTTCACATTCCATGAATTTTTAATCTGTTCTTTCCATTATAGAAATACACATGGGGCTTGAAAGTCAGAGCTCACTGACAAGTGGGGTCAGCAGAGCCCAATAAGAAGAGGTTCTGGAACACTTAATGCTTATGAACACCATCTTGGGAACAAGGAGACAGGTCACAGACTTAGCTCCCCATGTGCTATGGGACCTTTTTTTTTTTTTTTGAGGCAGAGCCTCAAGCTATCACCCTGGACAGAGTGCCATGGCATCACAGCTCACAGCAACCTCCAATTCCTGGGCTCAAGCGAGTCTCTTGCCTCCACCTCCCAAGTAGCTGGGACTACAGGCGCCCGCCACAACGCCTGGCCATTCCTTGGTGGCAGCCGTCATTGTTGTTTGGCGGGTCTGGGCTGGATTCGAACCCGTCAGCTTAGGTGTACGTTGCTGGCGCCCTAGCCCGCTGAACCACAGGCGCCGAGCCGCTAGGAGACCTTTGATAAGTCACTTCACCCTTCTGAGTCTTGACCTTGGTGTTGATCAGTAGCCCAAAGGAACTCAGACTCTGAAAGGGAGATTTGCATGCAGAATGTTTATTGGGGAGCTTTCTCAAAAACACCCACGAAGGGGTGAAGGAAGAAGGATTTTGCAGACAGACTAATTTAGGATGCAATCTCACCAAAGGCCGGGATGACCCACTCAGACATTCCAAACTGAGGCTAAGGCTTTGTATCCCTGCATCAACCAGGAACTAAACAGCAGAGGTCCTTTTATTCTTTTTTTTTTTTTTTTTGAGACAGAGCCTCAAGCTGTCACCCTAGATAAAGTGCTTTGGCATCACAGCTCACAGCAACCTCCAATTCCTGGCCTCAAGCGAGTCTCCTGACTCTGCCTCCCAAGTAGCTGGGACTACAGGCACCCGCCACAATGCCTGGCCATTTTTTGGTTGCAGCCGTCATTGTTGTTTGGCGGGCCCGGGCTAGATTCGAACCTGCCAGCTCAGGTGTACGTGGCTGGCGCCTTAGCCCGTTGAGCCACAGGCGCTGAGCCCCTTTATTCTTTTTAAGATATGGGTTCTCTTGGCTCGGTGCCCATAGCACAGTGGTTACGGTGCCAGCCACATGCACCAAGGCTGGCGGGTTTGAGCCCGGCCTGGGCCAGCTAACCAGTAATGACAACTGCTACAAAAAAATAGCCGGGCATTGTGGTGGGAGTCTATAGTCCCAGCTACTTGGGTGGATGAAGCAAGAGAATTGCTTAAACCTAAGAGTTGGAGGTTGCTGTAAGCTATGACACCACAGCACTCTACTGAAAGTGACATAGTGAGACACACACACAAAAAAAAGATATGGGGTCTCACCATATTGCCCAGTCTGGCCTTGAACTCCTGGGTTCAAGGTATCCTCCCACCTCAGCTTCCCAAATAGCCAGGACTGCAAGAAGGTGAACCACGGAGGCTGATCAGTGGTTCTTTTTTTTTTTTTTTGAGAAAGCGTCACGCACTGTTGCCCAGGCTAGAGTGCCTTGACAACGGCCTGACTCACAGCAACCTCAAATTCCTAGGCTCAAGAATCCTCCTGCCTCAGCCTCAGAAGTAGGTGAGACACGCACCACAATGCCAGTCTAGTTTTTTTCCTATTTTTAGTAAAGACAGGATCTCGCTGTTGCTCTGGCTGGTCTTGAACTCCTGAGCTCAAGCAATCCTCCCCCCTCAACCTCCTGAGAGTGCAAGGATTACACATGTGAGCCATCCGGCCCAACTTCAGCAACAGTTCATAATGCAGGGAAGGAGAGAAGTTTTGCTTTCCAGGGGACATTGGGCAATGTCTGAGACATTTTTGGCTCATAGTGGGTGGCGAGGTGCTACTGGCATCAAGTGGGTAGAGGCCAGGGATGCTGCTATATGTCCTACAATCCACAGGACAGCTCCCACTACAAAGAAGTAATGTCAATAGTTCTCTTGTCAGCTGGGCGAGGTGGCTTACGCCTGTAATCCTAGCACTTAGGAGGCCGAGGAGGTGGATTGCCTGAGCTCACGGACTTGAGACCAGCCTGAGCCAGAGCAAGACACCATCTCTAAAAAATAGCTGGCATTGTGATGGGCGCCTGTAGTCCCAGCTACTTGGGAGGCTAAGGCAAGAGAATCACTGGAGCCCAAGAGTTTGAGGTTGCTTTGAGCTATGACGCTACATCACTCTACAGATGGCAACAAAGAGAGACTCTGTCTCAAAGAAAAAAAAATAGTGTTGTTGTTTTCAAGATAAAAGGCTGTTGAACAAAGTAGCTTCATTAAGCTAAGGCCAATTTCTGGCTCGGTGCCTGTGGCTCAACAGGCTAAGGCGCCAGCCACGTACACCTGAGCTGGTGGGTTCGAATCCAGCCCCGGCCCGCCAAACAACAATGAGGGCTGCAACCAAAAAATGGCCGGGCGTTGTGGCGGGCGCCTGTAGTCCCAGTTACTTGGGAGGCGGAGGCAGGAAACTCGCTCCAGCCAAGGAATTAGAGGTTGCTGTGAGCTGTGATGCCACAGCACTCTTTCCAGGGTGACAGCTTGAGGCTCTGTCTCAAAAAAAAAAATAAAAATAAAAATAAACAAATATCAGTTAAGGCCAATTTCTGAAGTGGGATTCTCAAAAAGTCTATTTTTAATTCTATTTTTAATTATTCAATTATTACTTGAATGTATCTCCTTATAACAATTAAAATGATTTAGATCAGGGTTTTTCCATCTTGGAACTATTGACATTTTAGGACGGAGAATTCTTTTTTGCGGTGGCCGTCCTGGGAAGGATGTTAAGCAGCACCCCCATCCTCTATCCACTATCTGCAGAATCCCCATCTCACCCAGTTGTGATGAACAAAAATACCACCAGACATTTCCCAATGTCCCCTGGAGAGCAGAATTGCCCCTGGTTGAGAATCATTCTAGATAGTCGTTGACTACAATTCCCAGTTTCAAGCCCCTCCCCCAAAGCAACCACTGGTACAGGTTTGAGGTGGATCCTTCTGGAATTCTCAGTATGCATCTATGTGTATATACATACACATATGACTATAGACAGTCTATGTTATTGTTCTGTTTTCTTCAGGTTTGTTTGTTTGTTTGTTTTTGAGACAGCGTCTCACTCTGTTGCCCAGGCTAGAGTGCTATGGTGTCAGCTTAGTTTACAGTAACCTCAAACTCCTGGGCTCAAGTGGTCCTCCTGCCTCAGCCTCCCAAGTAGCTGGGACTGCAGGCACCTGCCACAATGGCCAGCTAGTTTTTCTTTTTTTAGTAGAGATGGGGTCTCACTCTTGCTCTCACTAGTCTCAAACTCTTGAGCTCAAGCAATCCACTGCATCAACCTCCTGAGAGTGCTAGGATTACAGGCACGAGCCACCAGGCGTGGCCCTACTTTTTCATTTCTTTCTGACACAGGGTCTTGCTGTGTTGCCCAGGCTAGAGTACAGTGGCATCATTATAGCTCACTGCAACCTCAAACTCCTGGGCTCAAGTGATCCTTCTGTCTCAACCTCCCAAATAGCTGGGGCTATAGGCGTGTGCCATTATGCTTGGTTAATTTTTCTATTTTTTGTAAAGATGGGGTCTCCTTATTCAGGCTGGTTTCACATTCCTGGGCTCAAGCCATTCTCTTGCTTTGACTTCCCAAAGTGCTGAGATTACCAAGGCATGAGGAACCATATCCAGCCCATGTACTCTTACAGACACTGAGGATATAGAGGTGAAAAATACCAGAACCCTACACTCAGGGAATTTTAATTCTTGTGCAATAGATAACAAATGAATAAAATTGCAATATAAAATAAATTATGAAACAAGCTGAATGTGGTGGCTCAAGCTTGTAATCCTAGCACTCCGGGAGGCCAAGGCGGGTGGATTGCTTGAGCACAGGAGTTTAAGACCAGCCCGAGCGACAGAGAGACCCTGTCTCTAATAAAAATAGAAAACTTAGGCTCGGCACCCATAACACAGTGGTTACAGTGCCAGCCACATACACCAAGGGTGGTGGGTTCAAACTTGGCCCAGGCCAACTAGACAACAATGACAGCTGCAACAAAAAATAGCTGGGTGTTGTGGTGGGTGCCTGTAGTCCCAGCTACCTGGGAGGCTGAGGCAAGAGAATAGCTTAAGCCCAAGAGTTTGAGGTGGCTGTGAGCTGTGACGCCACAGCACTCTAGCAAGGGCAACATAGTGAGACTCTGTCTCAAAAAATAAATAAATAAATAAATAAATTAGTCAGACTTTGTGGCAGACGCCTGTAGTCCCAGCTACTTGGGAGGCTGAGGCAAGATCACTTGAGCCCAAGAGTAGAGATTGTTGGGAGTTATGATGCCATGGCACTCTACCCAGGGTGAAAAAGGGAGACTCTGTCTCAAAAAATAATAATAATAATAAAATAATAAGTTATGAAATATAATGTTATAAAAGAATATAACATAATAACATAATAATATATGCTACACAATAATGCAACTATTAAGTCAATGGTAAAATGGTGGGCTTTTCCAGTCATGGATTTCTGGGCCCCAGTTTCACGCTGCTTGCAGGCCCTGTTTTCTAGAAGGAATTCAGCTGAGAAATCTGAGTACAGACAGTCTTCCATATGTCAGGAAGATCAAACATCCACCTGCTTAGAGCAGCCTCCTGGGTTATGTTTCAGGATGTGACTGCAGGTTAAACACTCCCAGGGAGGTGAGATTTCCATGTCAGGCCATTAGCACTTGTTAGCACTCCCTCTTTTTATGTAGCGGCCAGGGAATGGCTTACTAATTCCCTCTTTCATTAAGTCAGATCATCGTTAATTAATATAGCCACTTTGAAATGAAATCAGAGCATATCAGAATCAAAGAAGATCCAAACAAGTAAGTGTAAGGAAGGCTTTCAAACCGGAAGCCCTGGTAGGGAAGAAGGCACAGCCATTGCTCTGTTTAAGGTGAGAGGGGATTGTTAGTTCCAGGAAGGCACTGGTTTGGAAGTGGAGAAGGTTAACCCAGGATTCTTCATTCTATTTTTTTTTTTTTTTTTTTTGAGACAGAGCCTTAAGCTGTCACCCTGGATAGAGTGCTGTGGCATCACAGCTCACAGCAACCTCCAATTCCTGGGCTCAAGCGAGTCTCTTGCCTCTGCCTCCCAAGTAGCTGGGACTACAGGCACCCGCCACAACGTCCGGCCATTTTTTGGTTGCAGCTGTCATTGTTGTTTGGCGGGCCTGGGCTGGATTCGAACCCGCCAGCTCAGGTGTACGTGGCTGGCACCTTAGCCGCTTGAGCCACAGGCACCGACCCAGGATTCTTCATTCTTTATGTTGAAAGGGATCAACGTATGTCTGGGACTGTCGCTTATTGCTTGTGATACATGACATTTTTCTCCGGGCTATTTAGCTTTTTTTTTTTTTTTGAGACTGAGCCTCAAGCTGTCACCCTGGATAGAGTGCAATGGCATCACAGCTCACAGCAACCTCCAATTCCTGGGCTCAAGCAAGTCTTCTGCCTCTGCCTCCCAAGTAGCTGGGACTACAGGCGCCCGCCACAACGCCCGGCCATTTTTTGGTTGCAGCCGTCATTGTTGTTTGGCAGACCCGGGCTGGATTCGAACCCGCCAGCTCAGGTGTACGTGGCTGGTGCCTTAGCCTGTTGAGCCACAGGTGCTCAGCCCAGGTTATTTAGCTTTTGATGTTTAAACATAGTTCAATTTGCTCTTTTGTGTGGAAAACAATTGTGCAATCAGTTAAATTTTTGTATGTGTTTTGGAACATGTTCCATCCTTCTCCTCATTAATACCAATTATATTAATTATATTATATTAATTATAATGTATTAATACCTTCTCCTCAATAATGCTTGCAATTATTGAGGCCTTAATTGTAGTTGGGATTTTAGGGATCCCTTTTTCTTTTTTTTAATTGAGACAGAATCTCACTTTGTCACCCTCAATAGAGTGCCCTAGCATCATAGCTCACAGCAACCTCAAACTCCTGGGCTCAGGGGATTCTCTTGCCTCAGCCTCCCTAGTAGCTGGAACTACAGGCATCTGTCACAACGTCCAGCTATTTTCTTTTTTTGTTTAGCAGGCTGGGGCCAAGTTCAAATCCACCAGCCGTGGAGCATGTGGCTGGGGCCCTGACCACTGAGCTACGGGTGCCCAGCCAATTTTAGGGATCCTAATAAGGAATATCCTCTTCACCCCTGAATGTGACTAACCTTGTTCATTAGTTAGGGTACTTCCAGGGTCATTGATAGATAAGCTCCAAATCTTGATGGTTTGAGACAACAGAAGCTTAGTTTTTGCTTCTATAAATTCCACAACAGGGGTTCCTGATTTTTGTGGAGTGTCTACCCCAACCAAAGGCAGATTCAGGAATCCCTGTTCTTGTCCCTCCACTGTGTGGCCCCAGTGCTCATAACACTTGGCATCCAAGGATGTTCATCTGCACCAAGTTCCGTGTATGTGAACCTTTGGGGAACTCTGCAGAGTGTTCTAGGCTGACCAGGAAGTATGGGGGCAGTTTCCAGACACGTGCAAGCAGCACGGGCAGGGTGTGGTTGTCATCGTGGAGGGTGCAGGAACATTCTGATGGGATAAAGCACACACTCCTGGGCTGGTGGCTCACTTTTGTAATCCTAGCACTCTGGGAGGCAGAGGTAGGAGGATCCCTTAAGGCCAGGAATATGAGAGCAGCCTGAGCTAGCGCCAGACCCCATCTCCCCCCTAAATTTAAAAAATTCCCTGGGCATGGCAATGGGCACCTGTAGTCCTACTGGCTGCTCGGGAGGCCGAGGCAGGAGAATCACTCAAGCCCAAAAGTTTGAGGTTGCTGTGAGCTGTGATGATACTATTGCACTCTAGCCTGGGTAACAGAGTGAGACTCTGTTTAAAAAAAAAAAAAAAAAGACACATCATCCCTGACTTTTCTGGGCCACAGGGCACTGGGAGGAAGGCGTGACTCTATCTAAAACAGGCAGTCACTTCTCTAAGGCAGGAAGTGGGCCCAGTGTAACCGGTCTTTCTGATATATATACACACATACTTTTTTTTTTTGAAGTTGCATACGCTTTTTTTTTTTTCTTGACCCAGAATCTCACTTTGTCACCCTCCATAGATTCAAACTTTTTTTTGCAGTTTTTGGCCAGGGCCAGTTTTGAACCTGCCACCTCTGGTATATGGGGCCGGAGCCCTTCTTGAGCCACAGGCACTGCCCCAAACTTTTTTTCCTTTTTTTGAGACAGAGCCTCAAGCTGTTGCCCTGGGTAGAGTTCTGTGGCATCACAGCTCACAGCAACCTCCAATTCCTGGGCTCAAGCGATTCTCTTGCCTCCGCCTCCCAAGTAACTGGGACCACAGGCGCCCACCACAACGCCCAGCTATTTTTTGGTTGCAACTGTTATTGTTGTTTGGCGGGTCCGGGCTGGATTCGAACCCACCAGCTCAGGTGTATGTGGCTGGCACCTTAGCCCATTGAGCCACAGGCGCCGAGCCCAAACTTTTTTTTTTGTTAAAACAGAGTCTCAAGCTGTCACCCTGTGTGGAGTAGTGTGGTGTCATAGCTCACAGCAACCTCAACTCTTAGGCTCAAGTGATCATTTTTTTATTGCCTCAGTTTTTCTGTTTTAGTAGAGATGAAGTCTTGCTTTTGCTCAAGACTGGTCTTAAATCCTCGAGCTCAAGTTATCCACCCACCTCGGCCTCCCAGAGTGCTAGGAGGCACGAGCTGCTGCACCTGGCCAACTTCAAACTCTTGGACTCAAGCAATTCTCTTGCCTCAGCCTCCAGAGTATGTGTGACTATACAGATGCCCACCACAATGGCCAGCTTTTTTTAGAGGGGGGCGTCTTGTTCTTGCTCAGGCTAGTCTTGAACTTGTGAGTTCAAGGAATCCACCCACCTTGACCTCCCAGAGTGCTAGGATTACAGATGTGAGCCACCGTACCCAGACGGTCGCATACCCTTTTTATCCAAGAGAAGAAACTGAAAATGGAGGGCCAGGAGTGGTGGCTCATGCCTGTAATCACAGCACTCTAGGAGGACAGGGGTGGGGTGGGGGTGAGGGTGGGAGGTGGTGGGGGTGGCTTGCCTGAGCTAATAAGTTCGAGACCAGCCTGAGCTAGAGCAAGACCTCGTCTCTGAAAAATAGCTGGGTGTTGTGGCGGGCGCCTATAGTCCCAGCTACTTGGGAGGTGGAGGCAGGAGACTGGTTTGAGCCCAGGAGTTGGAGGTTGCTGTGAGCTGTGATGCCACAGCACTCTATCTAGGGTGACAGCTTGAGGCTCTGTCTGAAAAAAAAAAAAAGAGTGAGACCCCATCTCTAAAAATAGCTGGGCATTGTGGCTGACACCTATAGTCCCAGTACTTGGGAGGCTGAGGCAAGAAGATCATTCCAGCCTAAGAGTTTGAGGTTGCTGTGATGTATGACTCTACCGAGGGCGACAAAGTGAGACTCTGTCTCAAAAAAAAAGAAATAGGAAAAAGAAGAAGCACCAGACAGGGTCACCCACATTGGGGTGGCTTTTGAAGCTCAGTCTCGTAGGAGGTGATGTGACAGTCCCAGGAGGAGGCCCTCCTGGATGGGAGGCCTGGCTCCCCAGCCCCGAGATGAGTCCTCAGAGTTCGTGTTTCCCGGTGCAGGGAGCACACTGAATGGGGAGAGCGTCTGAGGTGCCAAGGGAGGAGGGACAGGGGAGGCGAGCTGAACAGAGGTGTCTGGAAATCACTCCCCCTCTCGCAGCTTGCCCTCGTTTTTTTTTTTAGACAGAGTCTCAAGCTGTCACCCTGGGTAGAGTGCCGTGGCATCTTAGCTCACAGCAACCTCTAGCTTGGGCTCAAGTGATCCTCTTGCCTCAGTTTTATTTATTTATTTTATTAATTTTTAATAGAGACAGGGTCTCGCTTTTGCTCAGGCTGTTCTTGAACTGGTGAGCTCAAGCAATCCACCCGCCTCGGCCTCCCAGAGTGCTAGGATTACAGGCGTGAGCCACCGTGCCCAGCCTTTATAAGCATGATTTATTGATTTATTTTGAGACAGAGTCTCACTTTGTCACCCTTGGTAGAGTGCCGCGGCATCACAGCTCACAGCAACCTCAAACTCCTGGCCTTAAGTGATTCTCTTGCCTCAGCCTCCCAAGTAGCTGGGACCACAGGCACCTGCTACAACGCCTGGCTATCAGCTTGGCCTTTTGTGAGCTCCTTCCGTCCCCTCGGCCCCTCTAGTTGAGCATGGTATGTCACCTGACCTCCACTGGGTAATATACTTAGGCATCCCTCTCTTCCTGCCTCGGTTCTCCCAGCACACTGACGGGTAGGAGGCAAAGGCCTGTCCGTGACACACAGCAGCCACACAGTATTGGCTCTGTACACACAGACAAAGCCACCTGGTTGGAGTGGCTTCTTTAATCAGGAGCTACCTCCTCTCTGCATATCATAATGTGAAGAGACAATTTGATCCATCCGTTTGGAACCCCGGTCAGCATCCGTGTTCCTGGCAGTCCCTGGAGCAGCCGCTGTCACTGGGTGATGACAGTGAACGAAGCTTTGGTTCTGTGGCTCTGGTCTCAGAGCAGCTTAAATCTGGGCCTGCTTTCACCCCCAGCACTGCCTTCCTTTTGAGCCACTACTTTGTGGGGACAATCCACATTTTAAGAAAGAGCTGCCAGCCTTTAACTGTGAACAAAGGAAGGGAAATTCTTTGTCCCGTCTGGATGGCTTCAGGGCTAAAAGTGGGAGGATGCTGGAATTTGATGGAAACTCACTGGGATCTCAGGAGGAAAAAGCATCCTGAATTAGAAATAGTTTTTTGTTTTTTTTTTTGAGACAGAGCCTCAAGCTGTCACCCTGGATAGAGTGCCGTAGCATCACAGCTCACAGCAGCCTCCAATTCCTGGGCTCAAGTGAGTCTCCTGCCTCTGCCTCCCAAGTAGCTGGGACTACAGGCACCTGCCACAACGCCCAGCCATTTATTGGTTGCAGCTGATTGTTGTTTGGTGGGCCCAGGCTGGATTCGAACCTGCCAGCTCAGGTGTACGTGGCTGGCGCCTTAGCCGCTTAAGCCACAGGCGCCGAACCTCCTTTCCTTTCTAGGAGCAGGAAATGATGGTTATTAAGGCCATGCAGTCATGCGGCACTGCACATTGCAATGTCACTGCACCAGGAGTACGAAGGATGTGATTTATCCTCGGAAAGATGGTAATTATCGTTGTGTGAATTGTCATCATTTTCTCTTTTCCTTGAGAGGTCAATTTATTCTTTTCCAAATGTTTGCATCCATTTTCTTTTTTCTTTTTTATTCAATCATAGTGCATCCATTTTTTTATTTGGTGTCTACTGCAAACAGGAAGAAATCTTTGTGTGTGAGTAGCTGTCTTTGACCTCAGCTCTTGCTAATAGCACTGTCCTACTAACCAGAGCGTGAGGATATTAAACAAAGATCACTGAGCATCTTAGCTGATTAAGGGTCACCATCTTCATTGTGCCTTCAATGGGTCTGTACGTGGGGAGAAATATTAGTCAACTACCTAGACTTCTATTCCTTCCTTAACCCAACAAGTCTCTCCTTTCTGCTGAAACCTGTTCTGATTTCTCAGTGCCATCAATGATCTTTGACCCCTGACCAAGGCAACTTCCCCTTTGGCAGTGGTGTGCTGTTAAACAGGCTGTCCAGGGAAAAACAAATAAAACCACCCTAATTTATAACATTTGCCTATTTCTGTGGTGTAAAAACTTCCACCGTGGCTGATTTCAGGCTACCTACCAAGGGACTTTTAAGATCCCTGAATGTGGACGGTGCCTGTGGCTCAGTAGGCGCCAGCCCCATATACTGAGAGTGGAGGGTTCGAACCTGGCCCCAGCCAAACTGCAACAACGACAACAAAATAGCCAGGTTTATGGCAGGCACCTGCAGTCCCAGCTACTCGGGAGGCTGAGGCAAGAGAATCACCTAAGCCCAGAGCTGGAGGTTGCTGTGAGCTGTGACGCCACAGCACTCTACCGAGGGCGACAAAATGAGACTGTGTCTCTAAAAAATTGAAAAAAAAAAAAAAATCCCTGAATGTTTAAGAATTGGCTCTCTGGAGCAGGTACAAGCCTGTTCCAGCTGCCACTGCCTATGTCAGAAGCATGAGCAAGCTTATTCTCTACATTCACTATAGCACTGTTTGTAGAAGTACTAATAAAAAGCAGGCTACAACATAAATGTCCATTAACAGGGAATGCTCTACGTAAGAGAGGGCACATCTATACATACAAAGGAACACTATGCAGACTTGTTGTTTTGGGGGTTTTTTTGAGGCAGGGTCTTGCTCATTGGAACCTCAAATTCCTAGACTAAAAGGATCCTCTCGTCTCAGCCTCCCAAGTGGCTGGGAATATAGGTGGGTGTGCAGCCACTCTACAAGATGAGACAATTTAAATGTAGAACAATCTCTAACAGACATTATTGTATGGAAAAAAAAAAAACAGGTATAAGATAGTATAGCAAGGATCACAAATCAAACACCTCCTGTTTGAGTTAAGAACGTAAAGCAAATGAGTGAAGCTAGCTATGTGGAACAATAGGGAATGGTGGAGACTGCAGCAAAATGAAGACCAAATACTCCATGCACTGAAAGCAGCATTCTGTTACCAGGTGGAGGTAAAAAGCTATCATTTCTGGGTTTTAGGTTTAAGAGAAGCAGGAAATCTAGTTTGTTTTGTTTTGTTTTGTTTTGTTTAGAGACAGAGTCTCACTTTGTTACCCTGGTAGAGTGCCACGGTGTCACACAGCTCACAGCAACCTCCAACTCCTGGGCTTAGGTGATTCTCTTGCCTCAGCCTCCCAAGTAGCTGGGACTGCAGGCACCTACCACAACGCCTGGCTACTTTTCTGTTTTGCAGTTCGGCCATGGCTGGGTTTGAACCCACCACCTGAAGCATATGCAGCCGGTGCCCTACTCACTGAGCCACAGGTACCGCCCCAAAATCTAGTTTTTTTGTTTTTGTTTGAGACTGAATCTCACTTTATCGCCCTAGGTAGAATGCTGCGGCGTTACAGCTCACAGCAACCTCCAACTCCTGGGTTTAGATGATTCTCTTGCCTTAGCCTCCCAAGTAGCTGGGACTACGGTGCCCGCCACAACACCTAGCTTTTTTTTTTTTTTTTTTGGCAGTTTTTGGCTGGGGTTGGGTTAGAACCCACCACCTCTGGCATATGGGGCCAGTGCCCTACTCCTTTGAGCCACAGACACCACCCACACCCGGCTATTTTTTGTTGCAGTTTGGCCGGGGTCAGGTTCAAACCCACCTCCCTCGGTAGGAAGAGCCAGCACCCTACCCATTAAGCCACAGGCACTGCCTGGAAATCTAGATTTTTATTTGAAACTTGCCTGTGCATCAAAATACCGCACAAACCAAACCACACTTGTCTGCAGGCTGGATGTTGCTCATAGATTACAACTCACAGTGAGATCCTAACAGAAAAATAAAGGAAGCCAATTTTCTACATTTTTTTTTAACACAAGTGACCAATAAGTAGACAAGGTTTCCAGATACTTTTGTGGGCTATGTGCCTCAATCTATGGGGAAGATGTGTTTTTGTTGTTGTTGAGACAGAATCTCGCTTCATCACCCCAGCTAGAGTGTAGTAGTGCCATCATAGCTCACTGCAACCTCAAACTCCTGGACTCAAGTGATCCTCCTGCCTCAGCCTCCCGAGTGTGGGGGACTACAGATATGCACCATCATGCCTGGCTAAGTTTTTCTATTTTTTATAGAGACAGGCTTGCTCAGGCTAGTCTCCAACTCCTGACCTCCGAGATCTTCCCACCTCAGCCTCCCAGAGTGCTAGGATTACAGGTGTGAGCCACCACACCCCGGTCAGGGGAGGGACAGGGTTTCTTTATGCAAGTTTGTTTGTTTGTTTGTTTTGAGACAGAGTCTCATTCAGTCGCTCTAGGTAGAGTGCTATGGCATCACAGCTCACAGCAACCTCCAACTCCTGGGTTCAATCAGTTCTCTTGCCTCAGCCTCCCAAGTAGCTGGGACTACAGGCGCCTGCCACAATGCCCAGCTATTTTTTTCATTATTGTAGTTGTCATTATTGTTTGGCAGGCCCTGTCTGGGTTTGAATCCGCATGCCCTGGTGTATATGGCCGGTACCCTAGGCGCTGAGCTACAGGTGCTGAGCCAGAAGGCTTGGGTATTTTTGTTTTCTTGTTTCTTGTTTTTTTTTTTTTTTGTAGAGACAGAGTCTCACTTTATTGCCCTCGGTAGAGTGCCATGGTGTCACAGCTCACAGCAACCTCCAACTCCTGGGCTTAAGCAATTCCCTTGCCTCAGCCTCCTGAGTAGCTGGGACTACAGATGCCCGCCACAACACTCAGCTATTTTTGTTGTTGTTGTTGCAGTTTGGCTGGGACCAGGTTCAAACCTGCCACCCTCGGTATATGGGGCTAGTGCCCTACCCACTGAGCCACAGGTGTTGCCCAAGTTTCCATCTTTTTTTTTTTTTGTAGAGAAAGAGTCTCACTCTATCGCCCTCAGTAGAGTGCAGTGGCGTCACACAGCTCACAGCAACCTCCAACTCCTGGGCCTAGGTGATTCTCTTGCCTCAGTCTCCCAAGTAGCTGGGACTACAGGCGCACACCATAACCCAGCTATTTTTTTGTTGCAGTTTAGCAGGGGCCAGGTTTGAACCCACCGCGCTTGGTATGTAGGGCTAGCGCCCTACCCACTGTGGCGGTAAGCCACGGGCGCCGCCAAGGCTTGGTTATTTATTTGGCTTAAAGTATAATAAATTTCATCAAACTCTAGAGAAGACATCCTACAATGATCCTGAGAAGCATATTTACTGTGTGACAGTGAGCGCAGCTGTTATTATATGAGGATCCCTTACTTTGGAATGTCTCACCTCGTGTCTCTTAAGACATTTTCAAATGTACCCCCATCCTGCATTAATATAATTATTTTTTGTTGTAGAAAATTTTGATATTATTTTTGTAATGTAAATTGTTACATTATTATTCATTGAATTTGCAATGGGCCATGGCTTCTTGGCAATTAACACACATCACTTTCATCCCTAACTGACAAATGCTTTGCCATACATAGGAGCATTTTTATGAGACTGAATTTCAAAATTAATAATGCTAACATACCTCTTCCTTCCCCTCAGCAGGCTGATGTGATCTGTAAAAATGGTTCCCGATTCACTTACCCAGAAAAACCCACTAAGTCATGCAAGTCAAGAGGTTCAAATCTTCCTGTTCACTTTAAGAACACAGTAAAGGCAAGATGGCTCACACTGGTAATCCTAGTACTCTGGGAAGCTGAGACCGGTGGACTGCTTGAGCTCAGGAGTTCGAGACCAGCCTGAGCCAGAGTGAGACCTCCATCTCTAAAAGTAGCCTGGCATTGTGGCAGGCGTGTGTAGTCCCAGCTACTTAGGAGGCTGAGACAAGAGAATCACTAGAGCACAGGAGTTTGAGGTTGCTGTTGAACTATGAATTTATGCTCATACCCACAAGCTAAAATTGATACAATAGCATGCTACCAAGGGCAACAAATATGAGACTCTGTCTCATAAAAAAAATAAATAAAAAATAAGTGAAATTGCCCAAGCCATTGAGGGTATACATATATGAAAAGCCATCAGGTATCTGAAAGATATCACTTTAAAGAAACAGTATCCACCATTCCAACAATATAATGGAGTTGGTAGGTGTGCCCTGGCCAAACAGCGGGGCTGGGCACAGGGTTGATGGCCCAAAAAGAGTGCTGAATTTTTGCTGCAGATGCTTAAAAATACAGAGAATAACGTTGAACTTGAGGGTTTAGACAGAGATTCTCTGGTCATTGAGCACATTCAGGGGAATGTAGCACCCAAGATGTGTTGCCAAATTTACACGGTCGGATTAACCCATAAATGAGCTCCCCCTGCCACGTGGAGATGATTCTCACCAAAAAGGTACAAATTGTTCCCAAACCAGAAGAGGCACTTTCACAGAAGAAACTAAAATTCATGGCAAAGGAACCGAAGCAACATAAAATAAATGCAAACAACAGTTTGAAAAAAGGCTGGAAGCAGTGGATCATACCTGTAATCCTAGCACTCTGGGAAGCCAAGGCAGGTGGATTGCTTGGGTTCAGGAGTTCAAGAGCAACCTGAGCAGGAGGGAGAACCCTGTCTCTACTAAAAATAGAAAAACTGAGGCTGAGGCAGGCGAAGCGCCTGAGCTCACGGGTTTGACACCAGCCTGAGCAAGAGTGAGACCCCTTCTCTAAAAATAGCCTATAGTCCCAGCTACTTGGGAGGCTGAGGCAAGAGAATCACTTGAGCCCAAGAGTTCAAGGTTGCTGTAAGCTGTGAAGTCATGGCACTCTACAAAGGTCGGCAAAGTGAAATTCTGTCTCAAAAGAAAAAAGAAATAAAGTGAGATTCTGTCTCAAAAAATAAATAAAAAATAGAAAAATGAAAATAGAAAAACTAGCCAGGAATTGTGTTGGGCACCAGTAGTTCCAGCTATGTGGGAGGCTGAGGCAAGAGAATCACTTGAGCCTCAGAGTTGGAGGTTGCTGTGAGCTGTGACACCATAGCACTCTACCAAGGGCAACATAGTGAGACTCTGTCTCAGAAAAAAAAAAAAGAAGCAACCAAAAAATGGTCGGGCATTGTGGCGGGTGCCTGCAGTCCCAGCTACTTGGGAGGCGGATGCAAGAGACTCCACGCCCAGGAATTGGAGGTTGCTGTGAGCTGTGATGCCACAGCACTCTACCCAGGGTGACAGCTTGAGGCTCTATCTCAAAAAAAAAAAAAAAAGAAAGAAAGAAAAGAACAGGCAGAGGAAGGGTGAAAGCTCTGTCTTCTGAGCTGGGACATCCTGCCCTCAGACTCTGGGATTAAACCAGCACCAGCCCCTCTGCCCCTCTGCCTCTGCTCCTTAGGCCTTCAGACTCGGATAGAATTCCACTACTGGCGTTCCTGGTTATCCAGCTTGCAGACACATCACACAACTTCTTGGCCCCCATAACTGTGTAAGCCAATTCCCATAATCAATCAATCGATCAATCAATCAGGCTGGGTACAGTGGCTTACGCCTATAATCCGAGCACTCTGGGAGGCCAACATGGGTGGCTTTCTTGCGCTCAGGACTTCAAGACTAGCCTGAGCACAGCGATTCTCTGTCTCTAAAAAATAGCCAGGCATTGTGGCGGGTACCTGTCTGTAGTCTCAGCTACTCGGGAGGCTGAGGCAAAAGGATTGCTTGAGCCCAAGAGTTTGGGGTTGTTCTGAGCACTCTACCAAGGGCAACAAAGTAAGACTTTGTCTCAAAAAAAAAAAAAAAATGAATCAGTCTGTTTCTCTGAAGAACCACGATGAATATATTTAAATTCCATATCTCTGAGGGCGCCTGTTGCTCAGTGGTTAGGGCACCAGCCACGTGGTCTGGGGATGGTGGGTTGGAATCTGGCCTAGGCCTGCTAAGCAAAACAAAACAAATAAAAACTAAAAATAGCCAGGCATTGTGGCAGGCAACTGTAGTCTTAGTTATTAGGGAGGCTGAGGCAAGAAAATCTCTTGAGCCCAAGAGTTTGAGGTTGCTGTGAGCTGTGACACCACCACACTCTACCGAGGGTGACGAAGTAAGACTCTATCTCAATAAAAGAAAAAAAATTCCATATCTTTAAGAATATAGCTTTAAAATTAAAATACCCAAGAGGAGCCAGGCACAGTGGCTCACGCCTATAATCCTAGTACTCTGGGAGGCCAAGGAGGGTGGATTGCTTCAGCTCAGCAGTCAGAGACCAACCTAAGCAAGAGTGAGACCCCATCTTTACTAAAAATAGAAAAACTAGCCAAGTGTATGGTGGGGGGAAGATAAAACAAGAGGATCACATGAGCTGGAGAATTTGAGGTTGCTGTGAGCCATGACCCCACGGCATTCTGTCCAGGGCAGCAGAGTGAGACACTGTCTCAAAAAGAAAAAAAGAAAAAAGAGGGTAGCACCTGTGGCTCAAAGGAGTAGGGCGCTGGTCCCATATGCCAGAGGTGGTGAGTTCAAACCCAGCCCCGGCCAAAAACTGCAAAAAAAAAAAAAGAATAGTAAATAAAATACCCAATAGGGTTGCAGGCAGGAGGTACCATGCCCAGTTTTCTTTTTTTTGAGACAAAGTCTCGCTGCATTGCCTAGGCTAGAGTGCAGTGGCCTCACCATCGCCACTGCATGTGCTAGACTCTTTTGGGAGCACAGGCTGCTGGTGCAAATCCCCTTTAGCTGCCTCTGAAGTCAGCTACAGCCACAAACTGCTGGCAGTTCCCTCCTCACACATTGTGTCTTTTCCCCCAAGGGCACAGGTTGCCCGTCAGCCCAAAAAAAGTGTCAGGGACTCAATGCCACCAAGGGTCATCCTCAACCAATGGGACACGGGAGTCAGTAGATATGAAACCCAACTTCTCAGGGACAATCAGAGACAGAGTTTCTGTTTCTTCTCAGAGACAGAGTTTAGGGGGATTTTTCCACACAGTCCAGGGATTTTTTAGATTGGACGAGGCGCTCTAACCCAGACGCAGACTAGGTTTTGAGGCTCAGAGCTTGGAGAAAGTAAACTTCTGCGCCCCACGAAACCTTGCTGCATCGTGTGAGAAATTTCCAACCTGGGGAGGATACTCTCTGTCCATGATTGGGCCAGGAACAAATTCAGGCTGAAAATAGCAAACTAAAGTTAGCTGAGATGTTCTGCCCCATGGCCTCCTTCAGGAACATCCTGTCCAGAGGAAAGGATATTTAGGGAAAAAGGAAGCAGCACAAGTTCAACTCAGCCAAGCAACAGGAAGAACATCCCAAACACGAATGTAGGTCTGGTCTCTGTTTCAAAGAGAGGATGGGCGGGACAAACAGCCTTGAAATACGTACGACGTGCATGTATTTTGCATATCCTTATCTTCCTTAATTTTCTTTCTTTAGGTTTTTATCTTTCTTTTCTTTTTTTTTTTTGAGACAGAGTCTCACTATGTCACCCTTGGTAGAGTGCCGTAGTGTCACAGCTCACAGCAACCTCAATCTCTGGGGCTTAAGTCATTCTCTTGCCTCAGCCTCCCAAATAGCTGGGACTACAGGCACCCACTGCAACACTCGGCTATTTTTTGGTTGCAGTTGTCATTGTTGTTTAGCAGGCCCCAGCTGGGCTCGAACCTGCCAATTTTCGTGTATGTGCCCAGCGCCCTACTTACTGAGCTACGGGCGCCGAGTCTGATCGTTCTTTAACTTTTTTTTCCATCCACTTTACTTGGAAGTAGGTTTTATCGGCCCCCTTTGCTGAAACTAAGCTTCTGAGGGTTCATTTACTTGACCAAGACTAAGCAGTGGCAGAGCTGGGATTTGAAGCAGTACCACTCTTTCCTCCGTGTTGACAAGCACATAGTGAATGATAGTAAGTATTGGTGTATAAATAACACGCTGAGCACAGTGGCTCATGCCTATAATTCCAGCAGTCTGGGAGTCTGAGGCAGGAGGATCGCTTGAGGCTAGGAGTTCAAGACCAGGCTAAACAACATAGTCAGACCCTATCTGTACAAAAAACAGAAAAATTAGCCGGGTCTGGTGGCACCTGCGTATAGTCCCAGCTACTTGGGAGGCTGAGGCAGGAAGATCTATAGAGCATAGGACTAGGAGGTTACTGGGAGCTATGATGCCACAGCACTCTATCCAGAGCTACAAAGAGTTAACTCTGTCTCAAAAAAAAAAAGAAAAGAAAAGAAAAGAAAAAAAGGGCGGCTCCTGTGGCTCAGCGAGTAGGGCGCCGGCCCCATATACCGAAGGTGGCGGGTTCAAGCCCGGCCTCGGCCAAACTGCAAAACAAAAAAAATAGCCAGGCACTGTGGCGGGCGCCTGTAGTCCCAGCTACTAGGGAGGCTGAGGCAAGAGAATCGCTTAAGCCCAAGAGCTGGAGGTTGCTGTGAGCAGTGTGACGCCATGGCACTCTACCCAGGGCGATAAAGTGAGACACTGTCTCTACAAAAAAAAAAAAAAAGAAAAGAAAAAAAAAGAAACAGAAAAGGAAAGGAAAAAATAAACTCATTAAAAATAAATCCTGGCTTGGCATCTGTGGCTCAGCGGGCTAAGGTGCCAGCCACGTACACCTGAGCTGGCGGGTTCGAATCCAGCCCATGCCCGCCAAACAACATGACGGCTGCAACCAAAAAATAGTTGGGCGTTGTGGTGGGCGCCTGTAGTCCCAGCTACTTGGGAGGCGGAGGCAGGAGACTCACTTGAGCCCAGGAATTGGAGGTTGCTGTGAGCTGTGATGCCATGGCACTCTATCCAGGGTGACAGCTTGAGACTCTGTCTCAAAAAAAAAAAAATAAAAATAAAATAATAAAATAAATCCTGATGGGCGGCTCCTGTGGCTCAGTGGGTAGGGCACCGGCCCCATATACAGAGGTTGGCAGGTTCAAACCCGGCCCCGGCTAAACTGCAACAAAAAAAATAGCTGGGCATTGTGGCAGGCGCCTGTAGTCCCAGCTACTCGGGAGGCTGAGGCAAGAGAATCGCCTAAGCCCAGTAGTTTGCTATGAGCTGTGACACCACGGCACTCTACCAAGGGTGATAAAGTGAGACTCTGTCTCGCCAACAAATAAGTAAATAGATCCTGGAGAGAGCCTGACAGCTATCTTGTAGATGAAAACATTGAGGCCCAACATCACCGCGCGTCACCTTCTCAGAGAAGTCTCTACCACCTCCTCTGAAATTGCTTCCACCCCGAGGCCTTCACTGACGCACTGTGTTATTTTTCTTCATAGCCCTCACACTGTTCAAAGTTAACATTCAAAAAGGCAAAATCATGACTTTCATTCAGTTATAAAGTAAATATCTGTCAAAGATTTTATTTAACTTATGAATTAATAAGGGAACCAGTAAGATGTTAATAGTGATTTAAAGGAGAACCCAAAGACAAAGTTATATTTAGATAGTCAGGAAGGCTGAAATAAAATTGCTAATAAATGCAAAACAAACCAATGTCCATAGGACACATCATGTAATGTTTGGAAGCGTCTCTTCCATGGGATTTCCACTAGACAAAGTTATTTGCATCTCTCTAGGCAAGAATTGTTTGCATTCTTATCAGTTTTATACAAATTACTGAGTTGCGGAATAGCTCAAAATCAAAGAGAGGCACAGAAAGAATCCTATAGAATCAGACAACCTGGAAAGGGTCCTCTAAATAACATCCACATTCCAAAGGACATCCAGGTTTGTTTGTTTGTTTTTTCCTATTTCAAAGTCTCTTACAATTTTTCCTGACACCACTAATTTTTTGTTTTTATTTATTTTTATTGTTTTATTTTTTGGAGACATTGTCTCACTTTGTCACCCTCAGTAGAGTCCCATGGCATCACAGCTCACAGCAATCTCAATTCCTGGGCTCAAGTGATCCTCTTGCCTCAACCTCCCGAGTAGTTGGCTCTACAGGGGCCTGTCATAACACTGGCTATCTTTTAGAGATGCGGTCTCTCTCTGGCTCAGGCTGATTTCAAACTCCTGAGCTCAAGCAATCCACCCTCCTTGGCCTCCCAGAGTGCTACGATAACAGGTGTGAGCCACCGCGCCTGGCCAGCCTCACTAATTTTTAAATATATTTGTCTATTTAAAAATATTTTAGGCTCGGCACCTGGGGCTCAAGAGGCTAAGGCGCCAGCCACATACACCTGAGCTAGCGGGTTTGAATCCAGCCCTGACCCACCAAACAACAATGACGGCTGCAACCAAAAAAAAATGGCCGGGCTAGTGGCGGGTGCCTGTAGTTCCAGCTACTTGGGAGGTGGAGGCAAGAGAATCACTGGAACCCAGGAGTTGGAAGTTGCTCTGAGCTGTGATGCCACAACACTTTATCCAGGGTGACAGCTTGAAGCTCTGTCTCAAATAAATAAATAAATAAAATAAAATAAAAAGATATATTTTATATTATCTGTCTCCCCAAATAGAACAGCAGTTCTCAACCTGTGGGTCGCAACCCACAGGAACTGTATTAAAGGGCTGCAGCATTAGGAAGGTTGAGAACCACTGAAATGAAAGGTGAGGTCCATGAAGGTAAAGACCTTGTCTCACTGGTTCACCACTGCATCCCTGGGGCCTAGAGCAGCATCTAGTAAGTTCTCAACATATAGTATTTCAAATAACATACGAATTGTAGGGCTGTGCCTATGGCTCAAAGGAGTAGGGTGCCAGCCCCATATGCTGGAGGTGGCGGGTCCAGCCCCAGCAAAAAAAAAAAAAAAGAGGATTGTAAGTCAACTCTCTTTATAGTTTATGGAAAGTTCCTTCCAATTTGTTAATCTGTGTTCAGTCTTTTTTTTTTTTTTTTTAGAGACAGAGTCTCGCTTTATCGCCCTGGGTAGAGTGCCGTGGCGTTACAGCTCACAGCAACCTCCAACTCCTGGGCTTAGGCGATTCTCTTGCCTCAGCCTCCCGAGTAGCTGGGACCACAGGCGCCTGCCACAACGCCCGGCTATTTTTTTGTTGCAGTTTGGCCGGGGCAGGGTTTGAACTCGCCACCCTTGGTATATGGTGCCGGCGCACTACCCATAGGTGCCGCGCTCCAGTCATTTTCCTTAAGTGGAAGGAATTTCCTTCCCATCGTTCACTCCATTACTCTCTTTTCTTATCCACCTTCAAAACAGAAGCTGGAAATCCAAGGAAGTGGAAGGAATGCACAGTTAGTCGGAACTCCTTCAGTTGAAAGTAACTGAAACCCAGTTCAAACTGTCTTAAGCACAAGAATGTTTTTTGACACATCCTGGGGTCGTCCAGGAAAAGGCCTGACATAAAGTACAAGAAGAATCCGTCTTAGGCTGGCACGGTGGCTCAGGCCTATAATCCTAGCACACTGGGAGGCTGAGGCAGGAGGATCACTTGAGCTTAGGCATTTGAGACCAGCCTGAGCAAGAGCCTGACCCCCTCTCTAAATAGAAAAAGTAGCCAGAGTGTGGTGTTGCCAGACTGTAGTCCCAGCTACTCAGAAGGCTGAAGCAAGAGGATCTCTTGAACCCAAGAGTCTGAGGTTGCTGTGAGCTGTGATGATGCCACCATACTCTAACTGAGGGACAGAGACAGACCCTGTGTCAAAAACAAACAACAACAACAACAAAAACTGTGTTTCACTTGATTTGCATTAATTCATGAAGAAGAATCTTTCTTCAACGCTTGGACCTAATTTCCTGTTCTGACTTCATTCTTAGAAAGTCTTTCTCGCTTTCCCCTCTACCAGGGCTGCTGGGCCTGCAAGTTTGTGTGGGGCCGCGGACGCAGGTCTCTATTCTGCAGGATGGGGTTTGTTAAAGTTGTCAAGAATAAGGCCTACTTTAACAGATACCAAGTGAGACGACCAGAGGGTAAAACTGATTACTATGCTTGGAAACGCTTGGTGATACAGGATAAAAATAAGTAACACACCGAAATACAGAATGATAGTTCATGTGACTAACAGACATCATTTGTCAGATTGCTGGTGCCCGTATAGAAGGGGATATGATAGTCTGCACAGCTTATGCACATGAACTACCAAAATACGGTGTGAAGGTTGGCCTGATATGCTGCAGCATGCCGTACTGGCCTGCTGGTTACAGGAATCCAGCCTGGGCCCACCAAACAACAATGACGCTGCAGCCAAAAAATGGCTGGACGTTGTGGTGGGCGCCTGTAGTCCCTGCTTCTTGGGAGGCGGAGGCAGGAGCTCACTTGAGCCCAGGAATTGGAGGTTGCTGTGAGCTGTGATGCTACAGCACTCTATCTGGGGTGACCGCTTGAGGCTCTGTCTCAAAAATAAATAAATAAATAAAAATAAAATAAATTTATTCATTAAGCAACAACAACAACAACAAAAGAAAGTCCTTCTCTTGGGACCCCATGGAGCTCCACTTTTATTTATTTATTTATTTAGAAACAGAGTCTGTCACCCTGGGCAAGTGTCGTGCTGTCCTAGCTCACAGCAACCTCAAACTTTCAGGCTCAAGCGATCCTCCTACCTCAGCTTCCCAAGGAGCTGGGACTACAGGCACCCACTACCGTACCTGGTTAGTTTTTCTATTTTTAGTAGAGATGGGATCTTGATTTTGTTCAGCTGGTCTCCAATTCCTGAGCTCAGGTGATTCGCCTACCTCTGTAATAAAGTTTCAATAAAACCCCAAAAGGATGGGGTTCGGAGGGTTTCTGAATAGCTGATTGTGTAGGTTTCTGGAAGGTTGCATGCCCAGGTAGGGCGTGGAAACTCCACACCTCTTCCTCCGTATCCTGCCCTACACATAGCTTCATCTGTGGCCTTTGTCAAATCCTTTAGGATAAACAAAAAAACCTGAGTCAGTGTCCCCTGAGTTCTGTGAGCTGCTCTAGCAGATTAATTGGACGTCAGGAGAGGAGTGTGGAACTTCTTACCCCTGTAAGAAGCACAGGTACAACAACCTGGGGCTTGCCACTGGCATTGACGGAGGGGACAGTCTTGTGGAACTGAGCCCTCCACCTGTGGGATGTGATGTTATCTCCACATCTGGGTATTGAATTGACACCCAGCTGGTGCCCCATGAAGAACTGATTGCTTGCGAGGTGTGTAGGGGGGAAATCCTCATTCATTTGGGGCAGAGGAAAAACCATTTGTTTTCTCCCCACTCCGCAGCACTGTGATTCTCCTTCCTGGTCCACGTGACAGGCTTTTAAATGCAGATTCCACCCCTTTCCTCATCCTCTTTGCTTTGGTTAGAACTATTACACATAGGCTGCTCCAAGTGCAATGGTGTGTACAACTAATTGATCACGACCATTACAGATTCCTTTGTTCCTACTCCACTCCCACTGCTTCACTTGACTAGCCTGAAAAAAAAGATTACATATAAATATAAAATTGAGTCTACCCTACAAAGACAATTACACAGTAATTATGGATTGGTTTGGATGGGAGGATGGATGGTGGGCATAGGAACATGGAAATAAAATACCTGATAGGGAATTTCCAACCATTCTAATGTGAATGTGGTTAAACATTAACTGCCAAGATCAGCCTAATGGTTAACAGCAAAGATCTAGCATACCCCTGGTCCAAATCACAGAATCACAATTTATAGTGACAACTTTTCCAAGCATCAGCCTCCTGTGTGAATTGGGGTTAATACCCCTGCTTACCAACATGAGGCTTACCTGGGATGACACACAAAAAGCCCTTAGCATAGAATCTGGCACATGAATGCTCAATATATTTCAACTTTCTAAGTTTTCAATTTAATTTTTGGGGTTGTTTTTTTTTTTTTGAGACAGAGTTTCACTTTGTTGCCCTCAGTAGAGTGCTGTGGCATCACAGCTCACAGCAACCTCAAACTCTTGGTCTTAAGCCACTATGTCTGGCCATTTTTTGTGGATGTTGTTATTGTAGTTGTTGTCGTTGTTTAGCTGGCCCGGGCTGGGTTCAAACCCACCAGCCTGAGTGTATGTGGTCAACTCCCTACTCACTGAGCTATGGGTGCCGCCTCAACTTAATTTTTTTTTTAATTTAATTTTTTTTTTTTTTAGACAGAGCCTCAAGCTGTTACCCTGGATAGAGTGCTGTGGCATCACAGCGCACAATAACCTCCAACTCCTGGGCTCAAGCGAGTGTCCTGCCTCTGCCTCCCAAGTAGCTGGGACTACAGCCGCCTGCTACAACACCAAGCCATTTTTTGTTTGCAGCCGTCATTTTTGTTTGGCGGGCCCAGGCTGGATTCAAACCCGCCAACTCAGGTGTATGTGGTTGGTGCCTTAGCAGCTTGAGCCATAGGCACCAAGCCTTAATTTTTTAATATACAATATATTCCCAAGTTTCAGAAAACAAAATAATATAAAAATATACACAGAGAAAACTCAGTTCCACCAGTCCTGTCCACTGTGTTCCTCCCTCTCCCTTTAACCATTTATAAACACTTTTTTAAATAAATATTTTCTATTCTTTTCTTTTCTTTTTTTTTTTTTTGTGACAAAGCTGTCACCCTGGGTAGAGTGCCATGGCATCACAGTTCACAGCAACCTCCAACTCCTGGGCTCAAGGAATTTGCCTGCCCCTGCCTCCCAAGTAGCTGAGACTACAGGCTCCCGCCACAATACCCAGGTGGGTTTTTGGGGTTTTTTTTGTAGAGACAGAGTCTCACTTCATCGCCCTCAGTAGAGTGCCATGGCATCACACAGCTCACAGCAACCTCCAACTCCTTGGCTTAGGCGATTCTCTTGCCTCAGCCTCCCAAGTAGCTGGGACTACAGGCGCCTGCCACAATGCCAGGCTATTTTTCTATTTTTGCAGTTCCGCCGAGCCCGGGTTTGAACCCGCCACCTTTGGTATATGTGGCTGGCACCCTACTCGATGAGCCAAAGGCACTGCCCCCAGATGTTTTTTTGGTTGCAGCCATCATTTTTGTTTGGCGGACCCAGGCTGGATTTGAACCTGCCAGCTCAGGTGTTTATGGCTGTCCCCTTAGGAGCTTGAGCCACAGGTACTGAGCCATATAAAAACTTTTGTTAGTTTCTTGTGGATACTTCCGATGTTTCTTTAGGCAAATATAAATATTTATCTCCCTTATATAAAAAGGTGGCAACCTGGCTCCGCACCTGTGGCTCAAGCAGCTAAAGCACCAGCCACACACACCTAAGCTGACAGGTTCGAATCCAGCCCAGCCCTGCCAAACAACAATGACAGCTGCAACCAAAATAATAGCCGGGCGTTGTGGCCAGTGCCTATAGACCCAGCTACTTGGGAGGCAGAGGCAGAAGACTCGCTTGAGCCCAGGAATTGGAGGTTGCTGTGAGCTGTGATGCCACAGCACTCTACCCAGACAACAGCTTGAGGCTCTGTCTCAAAAAAAAAAAAAGGTGGCAACTACTATGAACTTTTTCTGCACCTTGCTTTTTTTTATTTAACAATATATCCTGGAGATTATTCTTTTTTTTTTTTTTTTTGAGACAGAGCCTCAAGCTGTCGCCCTGGACCGGCTATTTTTGTTTAGGTTGCAGCCGTCATTGTTGGTTGGCGGGCCCAGGCTGGATTCGAACCCGCCAGCTTAGGTGTACGTGACTGGCGCTTTAGCCCGCTGAGCCACAGGCGCCGAGCCCCTGGAGATTATTCTATATCAGCCCAAAGAGAGTTCCCTATTGTTCCTTTGCCATTACCTAGCATTCCATGTGTGGCTATGCTATTCCCTATAGAAGGAAGCTTAGGTTATTTCCACTCTTACAATTACCAATAAGGCTGAAAAGAAAAATGTTGCACAACCATTCCTCCACACTTGCACGGGTATGTCTGTAATATAAATATCAGAAAGTGGAGTTGCTGGGTCAAAGGGAAAATGCCAACACACTTTTGATATATGTTGGTAAATTACCACCAAAGGAGTTGCATTATTTTGTACTAGCAATGTGACAGTTTCTGTTTTTCTACAGTCTCAGCAATACAGGATGTCTGAAAGATGGCTATTATTTTGGCGGTTGTTATTGTTGCAATGTTGTTTGTGCCCCTAAATTTTTTTTACCTATTTTGTCTGTATACACAAGTATAGTCGTCTCAAACTTTATTTAAAGAAAACACCTCAGAATAAAAACAGGCTGTAATGAAAAAGAAGCAATCACAGAATAAGAAATAGTTCTTCAAATTATTATTATTATTATTATTTTGAGACAGAGTCTCATTTTGTTGCCGTGGCATCATAGCTCACAGCAACCTCAAACTCAGGCTCAAATCGATTCTCTCACCTTAGCCTCCCTGGTAGCTGGGACTACAGGTGCCCGGCACAGCCCCAGCTAATTTTTAGAGATGGTGTTTCATTCTGGCTCAGGCTAGTCTCGAACCTGGGAGCTCAGGCAATCCACCCACCTTCACCTCACAGAGTCCTGAGATCACAGGCGTGAGCCACCACACCTGGCAATTCTTTGCACTTTTTTACTTTTTTTTTTTTGTAGAGACAGAGTCTCACTCTATCGCCCTCAGTAGAGTGCCGAGGAGTCACAGCTCACAGCAACCTCCAGCTCTTGGGCTTAGGCAATTCTCTTGCCTCAGCCTCCCGAGTAGCTGGGACTACAGGCTCCCACCACAACGCCCGGCTATTTTTTGATGCAGTTCAGCCTGGGCTGGGTTTGAACCAGCCACCCTATATGGGGCTGGCGCCCTACTCGCTGAGCCACAGGCACCGTCCTGCAATTTTTTTACTTTTGAGACAGACTCTTACTCTGTTGCTCCAGGCAAGAGTGCTGTGGCATCATCGTAGCTCACAACAACCTCCAGCT